>VXAV01008757.1:119541-129910 GCA_013399715.1 Alectura lathami | reverse complement strand
TGTGCTCTCAGAAAGATGTTCTTAAAGTGCTGCCAGCTCTGAACCTAATAGATTCACTCCCCTTATCTTAGACTATGCAAACATCAAATATCCCAAATCTTCCATTCGGGCATGCTGCTTTGTGCCCTAGTTTATGCTCTTTATAAAGCAGTGGTTCCCAAATCAGGCACTATTGTAACTAGTGAGGACACAACAATTTCAAATGAGGTCACAAGCTAAATGGAATCCAATCTAATCAAGTATTTATGCTAGTATTTGGGGTTGCATTCAGTTCTCTACAATCACTGTTATTTTCTGCTGTGAGAAGTTTCAGGAACTACTGTGTTTTAGTCTGTGAAAGACTGGGTGGAGACTCTGTTTCCTCTGAGTAATCAGAGGGAAATGTTCATTGCTACAGGAGTGACACGTGAACACGACAGCTAGAACTGGGAACACATTAAATCTGTTGATATAACATACTTTAAGCCCAAAGGTGTCAACTCCATTGCTTTTCAAAATTGTAAGTAATCTATCTATATTATAGCAACATCATATTTTGGGAATAGTTATCATAACAAAGTTATTTATAGAACAGTCCACTATAACTAAAACGCACTCACTGCTAGGTAAAACATGACCGTTATTAACTCACGGTATACAACAGATTGTAAGAAAAAATAAGATGATTACATCCATCAGAAATGCTGGACCACCTCTTCTGTTTTTCTTAGCATATCTGTATGCATATCTGTGCTGGAATCTGGCAAGGAAGCCCCGTCAGTACAGGCAGGGGATGTTGCAGAGGCAGCAAGCTGGGAGCAGGGAAGGAAGGCAATACTTCCTGCTGCCCATCAGCAAGCTCGGAGGAAGGAAAGCATCCTGCCTCATCATGCTGAATCAGCTAGAGAATCCCTCACAACGCAGTAAAAGCCACTGCTCTGCCTTGTTTAAGCAGCAGGATATTCCATTTGGTCTAGGAAAGAGAAGCTATGATTTTGTACATAGGTGTGCAAAGCACCCCCTGAACTTCACTCATCTGCACCGTGACTTGCTAATCTGCTCAAAGAAGTTGTAAAAGTAAAAACCTGAGGACTTACCTGTCTTTGTTTTGGCTCCCTTTGTCAAGAACACTTGATCTGTTTTCACCTCCTTATGCTGTGCCTCTGCTTAAATACTTACATCACTTCCCAGTAAAATCTCCCAGCTGAAATTTTTTTTTCTTTGCAGCCGATTTACTGCTATGTTCCATTTGTTAATCTGTGAAATGTAACTACACTGAGCATGGAGATCACCCTGTACAGCACAAAGAATAATGGCCTGTCTTTAGACACAGAACTGCCATATCTCCGCACCCAGAGCAATTCATTGTCCTGCAGAGGAACATCCAAGTTTGTATCCTTTGTAGCTCATCTAGAAGTTGTCAGTTCCACAGGCAGTTTCTGTAATATGAGTATTTTCAAGAACCAACAACTGCTAACCACATAGTCTGTTGTTTTAACTGCTTATTAGTAGATTATGTTGTCTTGCAGTGTTTAGACAAATTGACACAAATGACAGCTTAAACAGATTTAAAGCTGTCATCCCCATGGGGCAGCCCTACACACAAGCTATTAGCAGCAACATTAAATTACAAAAACGCTTGTAAAATCTTTGTTAAATAATATTAAATTGAAATTTGCTCAAACCAATGTATATAATAGTAAGTCATACAGACTAGAATACATTAAAAGAAAAACCAAATCAAACTAAAACCTTAGAGAGGAAAAACATATAAAAAAGGCTGCTTATGCTGGGCTGAATTTTCAGGCTGTTTCATTACTATTTCTGTTACCATTTAGCAAGGACTTTCAAGCTAGTTTCAAGACAGATTCTGCTCTCCTTTGTGTTTATAACTCCGACTTTTACATTCTTAACTCTCACACTCTTTGCTAAAATTTTCCCTTTTAAAATGTTCTTAGGCTGTGTTATTTCTGCTATTTCTGCTCAGATTTGAATCAGCAAAGCAGAACATTTCCTGTCCTTGGAGGGATGAATCTGTACTGGATATTAGGGGCCTGTGTCAGCACTAAGAGGGTGCAGACCAGGAAGCTATTAACAACTAGAACAAGAGTGGCAATGCTTTGGTGGAATTAGAATGAAATGTTTGTACATGGAGCAGAAGAAGAACTGGAACTAAAATATGTTTTATACAACTAAAATAAGGCTTCCAGCAAACTAGTTTGGTAGATTTGGAATCATCAGTAGCTTAGGAGAGACAGCCTAAGGTCAAAAGCAGGGTTGAATAAAATCTCTAGCGGCCTAACTAACTAAGGCCATAACATGCTGAACGGATTGCTCCAGTGAATTGAGAGTTACATCCCGGAGCAACAAACCATCAACACTCTTCAATGGTCAAAAGTCTGAAGTCTGACAGAAATTGAGCTAGAATTAATACTGGTCAATAAGAATCCAAATTGATTTGAGTTCTTACTGGAACAGAAAGCATGCTTCTCAGGGAGCTAACAGTGCACATTGACCGAAATACAAATAGGAACTAGCTCTGTGGTGTGGATCTAAAGTAAGACTGGGAGTAGCCACAAGGGTGGTGCCATCTAATGCATGGTGGCTCTTGGGAGCTGCTCAGCATTTCCAACATCTGGGCTAGCATGCTTTCATACCTCTTCTAGCAGCAGGTTGTGTTTAAAAATGGTAGCTTAGACCTATCTCTGTTAACATCTTACTAAAAGTAAGAAAAAACAAATAAGCTAAGTGGAAAAGGAACTGAATTTTACCATCTCTTCCCGATTTGAAAGCTTCCCAAATTATCCCCAGAAAACCCTTGGAGAGGTTTAAGAAAAGCCACAAGGAAGCTGTTGCTGAGCCTTCACTGCTGAGAAGTCGAAGGAGCCCAGCTGATCCAAACAAAGGATTCTTTACATGCTAATCAAAAGAGAGATTCAGCAGGTGGCCACATGGCTTAGGCTCTGTGAAAAGAAACTGAAAAGGCAGAAATACATCAAGCTGAATGTAGCATGGACGTGACGTGACTATTGCATTTTGCATTTGACATAATGGATATCTTCAGCCACAATGGCCAAATCCATAGTGTTTTTGCTTTCCAAAGAGCACGAAGGGCTGCCCTTTCTTGGAAGGAAGTGGCAGCTGCCACAAGACTACAATAATACCTCAGGCTTGCTCTGTATAAAAATCTCTTCTACATTTACAGGAAAATAACTTGTTTGATTAAACATTTACCAAGAAAAGAAATATCACTAAACATTTTGGATCTTCCAATTAGTTTGCCTGTTCCCAGCCATTGAATTGTAACTGTTAGATAGAAGATCTGGGAGCACAAACATTATCTGCCTCTCTGTTAGAAGAAACAACTTTCAGCAAAAGGAGAGGGCAGACTCTGGGGCAAGTAACACCCTAAGCCCTTACAGTCAGATTCAATGAGGTTCTCAGATCCCTTATCTGAATGTACTCTATGCAAGCCACCACATTCAGTGGGAAGCTGACAGGAAATAACTTAGGAACGGGGTATCTTGTAAATCCTGCCCTCCTCCATAAAGTGAAAGAGGGATGGAAGGAGAGATTTATCAGTCTCTTCTTCCAAATGACAGGAAGAATGTGCATCCTATTATCCAAGGTCTCAAGGGATAAAGTATCTATATAGCGTGTAGGAACCATGACATCAACTGCCTCCTCCTTTGAGGTGACTGGAGCCCTTACCTGGAGGCAAATACCCCAAACAGTGGAAGCCAAGGGGTGTATTTAGTCCTTCTAGGTGAAGCTGACCCAGTTTGCATGACATAATATTCACTAAACCAGGAAGAGTACAAGTAAGAGTGACTTAATCTTATCTGAAGATTAGAGCATACACTGAGTATACCCTGCTCTCATAAAGATGTCACAATTTATACTGCCTGCACTGCTGGCATCTGCGCCTTCACAATTCTGGTTTCCATGGGCAGGCTTATCTGCTTGGCATCGTCCGTCTGTTTCCATGAACGAGATATGCTTATGGGACAGTGTGACTGACCAGTGCTTGTTCTAACCTCATCAGTTAATGTGCAGTGACACATTATATGGGAGTCTATAAGCTCAGAGTTTGAAGACCTGAAGTCTTCTGTTGATCTTCAGGAAAGAAAAAATAAGATTTTCCCCCTTACACTATGTATCTGCAATTACCATTTGTTGTTTGCAGAAAGCAGTTCTTGAAGGGACCTTCCATTTTTTTGTTCAACTCAAATGATGATTCAATATGAAGTTGATTTTTAGACCATAGAAGCTGTCCTGAGACCAACAATCTGACCGTTTCTGTAATTATTTATATCTGTATCAACTACCATTTGGCATATTGAAGATGTTTTCACAGACACAAATTGCTATGGAAGAAAAAAAAAGTAGGGAAAAAGCAGGCTTTGTATGCCTTATGACCTGGTTATAATTCAATTTTAAATGTTAGAGAACCATTGCACAGAAACAGGAAAGCCTTACAATGGGACAAGGGTTGTAAGGGGGATAAATATTTATGTGTGTCAGATCAAACCAATTCATTTTCTGTTGCTGAAAGTCTGATTGAAAAAAAAAAAAAATGAAGATAAAGGTCTGTTGTTGCCCTTCAAGAAATTCAGCTTGAGGAAGGAATTCATGCCTGAATGCAGAGAAGCAATTTTGAAAAGTCAGAATTTTGATTTATTGTACTCTGAAGGGTTGTGTAAAGCTTTTTACTGAAGATCTCAAAGTTACACAAAGGTGTTCTGTATGATTAAGGGCAATCATAATTCTCGAAGCCTCTTAGAAGATATAGGCACTGTTTGGGCTTGTTCCTTATTTACAGTAAATTTTGTTTTTTCAGTCTGAGTAGATGGAACTTCTTAAAAGAATTTGTCCAACATTTGCATTACAGATTCACACAGTCTGTACAGCAGCAGCACAGAAGCAGTGCTACAGTATATGACATACGTGGATTCTGCTGTCACCTATGATAATGCCAAATCAAGTAAACAAGATTTGAGAGCGTCAAAATACAACACCATTCAATAAACCGTAATTCATCAAAAAACAGCCAAAAAGAGCTGTTCTTTCTCCATTCTCCTCTAGGGCAAAAAGCCTGTAACACAGCTTGTAAGTCTTAAAGCACAGCCCTGTAATGGAAGGGAAAAAGGAAAAAAGCAAAACACCACAAGTTTGAGCAAATGTTCACTGCTGTACAGCAAGCAAATTCTTTTAGGCAGCAAGTATCAGATGGATTAAGGATTTCAGTCATTTATTTCAAGACTAGTTTAGGTAAAGGGTGGGTGGATTTCCTTCTGAATACATAATGCACCTCTCTGTGGTGTAAATCACTGTAGCTCCAGTGAAACTGGGGAAAAAGCAGGATTTTTGACCATACGCATGTCTTTAGTGATTACAGTGGCTTCAACTTTTAAATTATGTATCTATTTCTACTCAAAACTTATCTTCTGTGCCTAATTGTTATTACGAGCATTGATTATGACGTCCTTTGTTCACTCACAGTATCTACAGAACCAGTTGCCTTAAATCAGAATTTCCAGGCTCTCACTAATTATTTCAGTTTTTAATTTAATGTGATGTTTTTGTTTTATTTTCATGGTTCTCCAGAGATAAATAGTAATGAAATCACAAAACCTGGTGATTGAAGATTGGGCTGTAGGCTTACAGGGTCTAATGCAGTCCCATCCTTATCCTTTGCCCAAGGTACCCTTCTCTGGCAGGCTCAGGGTCCCAGAAACCAGCACAGCTCCTCCCAAGCCTTTTCAAAGGAATATGAGGCTTAACACAAATGGCATCAGAAAAACAAGGCATCAATAATGCATTACTTGCAAGATATTTTTTTGATTCACAATGTACTTATTAATGAGTTAACAGGTTGAGTACCAATTAAGCTATTAATAAGTTGAACAGTAAATTCTTACTACTGACTTAATTAGCTCCTAGCAAATAGTTTCTTTCTAAGAAGTTCATATCTGATTCTTTTGACAGATTCTAAGTATGCACCTATGTTGACCGAAAAGATAAAAGACAATACAGAAGCCAGGTTATCTAGATGAGATACAATGTATGCTTATTTTGAAATTACTTTCCTTAATCCTCCAATGTAAAGCACATTGTACTCTTATCAAAAAAAAGAAGAGGCTGTTTGTATTAGGTTATCAACCACAAGGAATGTGTCTATTCTAGACAAGAAGAATGCTGTGCAAACTAACACAAGAACATTCAGCTCAATAGTGAAAATGTTCCTCAGTGCAGCACTATTAGCACACTTCTGCATTATGTTCTTAGCAAGCTATATAACTGAGAATCAGGTAATGGCACGGCAATACAATACTTCTATTAGCATATTTGTAAGACACAAGAACTTCCTCAGAACCCACGCCAACCGAACAAATTCTCAATAATGTTATAACTCTGAAATAGTCCCTGCCTTACCTTGTTCCAGAATAACTCTGGTTTTTACACAGTTGGCTTCAGTATGATAAAGATAATCACATGCAACTTTATCTGTAAGACACTACAGTACACGTTCGACCCTACATATAACTGGTGAACCCTCAGTTAATGTATCTGCTTCAGCAGTGCACTTGAAGAAATGTGGGCCAGCTGGAGAGGGGCCAAAGAAGGAAAAGAGTGACTGGCAACCAGGAGACATGGTCTACAGAGAGCAACTGAAAAAATAGGTGTTATTTTGAAGAAAAAAAAAAAGCATTTGAGGAGTGGAAAAAATAATGATTTTTGGTTATTTAACAGGTTGATGCAAAGGGAAAAGAAAAATCTTTCCAGTATGCAACTAATTAATAGGTCTAAACAGCAGTGAGTGACTTTTAAAGTAAATTAAAGTAAATACTGTTAAAATGTTTCTTATGATAAAGTAATCCAATATTTTAAATAAATCATTATGATACTGCAGTCTTTGTTGCATAAAAGAAATACATGCCCAAAATGATATACGTGTAACTGATCTCGCCTTGGGCCACAGAGTAGAACTACCTGAGCTGCTATGTTTTGCTTCTAGGTTATCCATATTTCTAATAGTTAGCTCCTTCTGTAAGGGCTCCAAGATCAGGCCCTAAATCTGTCATGCTGTTGATAATCACGACGATCAGCAGTGCAACACTTGTAACACTGCAATGTGAAATTCCTTACCTCACAAAATGTCAGTAAGAATCTCCTTAAAGATGACCTCGCGATTTGATCCCGCTGCATCTGAAACTGCAAGGTGATTTCATAGTGAAAGTTAGTGTGGTGACTTCGTGCTATTTGTGACAAACATAAAGTGCGTGATACCATCAAAACACCACGAACTCCTATGAGGCCGAAACAACAATCATATTTCATTTACTATCATTTTTTCTGATATATTCTGGTTTACTGCTTTATAGTTTTTGAAGGTTGACATTCGTAAATCATGGCAAGGTCAGCTTCATTCTCATAAGTATACAAATAAACTGTATAATGCAGTTTTTGTTTGATGACCCATGCCCGAAGAGAAAATGATCTTTGACTAAATTATTTTTACTTAAGTACAAGCTCTGAGTGCGCACTGTGTACATGTATCACTTCTGACAAGCTATCTAAGCCTAGATTAACTCAGTAGTTGATCTCTGCACGTACAAAAAACGTTGCATTTTGAGACCAAAAAGGACATCTCAGCATTCTAACTAATGCAATAGTTTGTTTTTCCTATTTTCTCCAGTTAGTTTCCTTTTGTTCTCCCCAGCGTGATGCCAGTCTTCATTTTGATTGAAGAATGGTTCTGTAAGTAGGATAAAAATAATACAGTGGCTTTGTAAGTAAGTCAGCCAGACTTGTGGGTCTGGTTACCTTCACTGAGACACTGCTTTGTGCTGCACAGGTGCTACAGGCATAAAGGACAAACACAGGGTCCAAAACAACACCAGCCCCATCCAGCATCAGTTTAGCTGTTTGGCCTCTCTCAACAGAGGTGGGTCTGGCAATCTGCTCTCTAGATCTGAACACCGCTCTACTCATCCCTGCCTCCCTTCAGCTAAGTTTGGGATGTCCTACCCAATTTTTCCATTTAATTCCTTACTTACTTCTCCTTGATTTTTATTTGCCAATGACCTCCACAATAAATAAATAAATAAATAAATAAATAGTTTCTAGTACTAACTTCAGCTAATTCTTTATTCAGATAACCATCTTTCTAGAATATGTTTCTACCTACAATGTAGAATTGCTCAGAAAGGAAGTATGAGTCCTAATCTTTGCAAAGAAGAAATATTTGCTGCTCAGCTCCGTGCCACACTTAATGTTGTTCATGACCTTAGCAGTGGCACAGAGTGCCCTGTTACATTCTTAGTGGGCTAGAAACTAAATGCATGCATCAAAAATAATGTTCCCATCTCAAAGAGTTTGCTGTCTAAAGCATTATGGCATGAAGAGACGACAGCTGGAGATGAATTTTTCCATCTCTGCTGAAATCTTACTTGTTTAGAAAGTGAACATTTATAGTCTGCAAAGCACTTAGAGTAAAATAAATGCAATATAAATGATAATGAAAAGGAATTTTCTCCCCTAAATTGTTCTATAGAAATTTTCTTCTTAAAGTACTGCAGCAAAAATATATCTGTAACACCTATGGTAACCATGGAGATTATACCAGGCAACATGCATAATGATTTCAAATGTGGCCTCAGCCAGATGTCCTTTGTCATCACTGGATTACTACAAAGAAGTAGATTTCCCCTAAACCATTTGCAGAAGCAAGATAAAGGTGGTTTATTTCTCAATCCCCTTTTTTGCAACGGAGCAAGGGGAAGTGTCAGCATTGCGGCGTGGGCAGCAGACATACTGTGGTCTGCCTGAAAATACCCAGCTTCTCAGGTTCTCGGTAGTTTTATGGAAAGGATTTGACCAAAAAAAAAAAAAAAAAAAAAAAAAAAAAGTATTTTTTGTATACTCCCATCAGATTTTGCCTGCATGACATGAAACGTGACTATGGAGACATATAGAAGAAATAGGGAACAGTTCTAATTAATTTTTACATTTTTTTTTCCTTGGGGATTTTTAGGTATTTTTTAAAAATACCAAGATTTCAGTAATTTAAGGATTACCACTAAAACAGCATTCTTTCACATTCTGCAATACTTTTTTCTCTGCTTATTCTTTCTCTGCATGGATGGCATCAAACTCTAAATGCCTCTCAGTCTCCAAGCAAGATGAATATCAATGAGGTCCTTAATGTAATACTCTATAAAGCTGAGGGGAAGAATTGCTGGAACTGGGACCTTTCCAATACACAAACATAACAAGAGAGAAGTCACATTTCCATCTAAAGTTTAAACAAATCTGATGCTTTATTCAGTTTGAGTTAGGAAAAGAAACTGATGCTGATGCAAGACACTCTCAATCCTGTTTATTTACCAACAATGTAGAAAACTTGGTTTCCTTCAAGACAAGAGGGAATTAGAAGACATTTCCTTTTAGTGCAGTCCTGAAGAACTCAGCTGTTTCTCAAAGCCACACACCTACTTTTTTTCTGCCCATTTTTTTTTTTCCCCAGTTCCTGCCATTTTTGCCAACCCTAAAATTACAGATTATAGCAAATCTCTTATCAATTCCTCCTCCTCCATTTTACTTTGTTTGAGATGTAGGCCACAGTTTCACCTGTCACTTTTATAAGGCTGGATTGTCATTTTGGCATTTACCATGAGAGGCCTTTGTTAACCTCTCCAATTCCAAAATACAATTCCACCCAGCTATTAATGGATAGAGGTGGCAAGAAATTAACTCCTTCTCCTCTGGAGCAGGCTACATGGAGGCGCAATTTGAAAGCAGGAGTTAACACGGCCACACGATCTGTTCCTTCTGGTCTTCCACGTTTGCTCCGGAGGGTCTCAGCCCTCAGAGGACAGCAGAAATAACTGCTTCTATCGTTTCTGAAGTGGGAGAAGGAAGACCTTTGACTAAGACATTCACCCTAACTTCAGTGCGTGGAATTTAAACAGGGCAAATTCTCCTTGCATTTAAACTCCGAAGAATTAACGGAACTAATGAAAGAAAAGCAAAGAGAAAAAGGAATGTTTTCATTTGTGACTGGCAAGACTGCTAGCTCTGGTTGCGTGATACACTGGATACGTTACAGCTGAGCAGAGACAACTCAGATTTGTGGACTGAGAGATCCGAAGGCACAACTGCACTAAACGCAGCAGCAGCAGCCGGTGTTTTTCACCTGAGCAGTTCAAGCTGCTCTGTGCTGCGCACACACACGGCAGCATCGCGGGACGATTTATTTTATTTAACAGAAAAAGGAGCTCAGCACCCCCTAGACACCCGCCGCAAGGGCCGGGGCCTGCCGGGCGGCTCCTCCCCCCGCCGCGGACCGCCCTCCATGCGCGGGAACCCGGCCACCCCCGCCGCCGCC
>VXAV01008757.1:82168-118997 GCA_013399715.1 Alectura lathami | reverse complement strand
CGAGGGCTTCTCTGGTGAGCGCCTGCCTCCGCCGGCCCGGGGTGAGCGGTAGCGCAGCGTGAGGTGCGCGGGGGGTCGGGGGGGGGCTGCGTGTGAGGGGACCCGTGCTGCCTGGCCGAGCTCTCCGTGCGGGTCCTGGAGGAGGAAGGAGGTGGTGCTGGATGTGACCTTCCCTGGAGCAGGGCATGGAGCAACCCGGCTGCGCTTCCTGCATGCTGCTGCAGGCCTGGCCAGGCTGCTGCTGGAGCCCCGTCAGATCGATCTGAGCCCGCAGCAGGGGACCTGGTCTTGACCGTCCCTGGGTGTCTACCTGGAGTAAAGGGAACAGGAGCGCTGTACCTGTACGAGGACTGGCCTTGCCTTTTCAAAGCTTACCTCTGCAGTCCGGGTAGCTTTTTGTTTGCTGTGCTGTCCAGATGTTACTTTCCTGGTTTTGAGACCTCTTTCAGGAGAGGGGGAGAGAAATGCCTGGTTGTTTGGGACCATCCTTGAAGGCATGATTTCTCAGTAAATGGTCTTTATAGATATAAACTTGTCACTTTATCCTGAAATTATCAAAGCTGAGAGGACCACATGTGTTTGTTCTTGCAAGTAACTTGCTTGATAGCTGAAAGTAACTTTATTGTAGGAAAAGGAATAGCAACAACTTGATCTTACTTGACAGTAGTGTATTTTCAGCTTGTTAACTTGCAGTAGACTTGTTAAAATAGCCTTATCTACTGCTTCAATCTCTTCTTGCGCCTGTACACTGAACTTTTTTTTTTTTTTTGCTTATGATCAGATGATATCAACTTACCATGGTAAGGGTTTTTGCATTTACTTCCCATATTAAATGTTTTTTCTTTGTGTATGGGAACAGTCTGAAAGCTTTCCTACTCCTTGAATAAGTTTATTTGTACAGTCAGTATTAGGATGCATTGGTAGTGTGTTGTTTGTATGCCTTTCTTGGAGAGGGCTGACTTGATTCTGTTCTGCATGCATGGGGAAAGGCAAAGCCAACCTATTTTTCACTGGTGTTATGTATATGCTGTGGAGAAATGTCTAGTTTAAAGCCTTACTTTGGAATGCTTTATGAGAACTCTTAACTGAAAGCTTAATTTGACCAGACAATAACTGTTCTCAGTCACCCTTCAAAGCTCCCAAACTTGTCTCTAACTGCCAGCACAGATGAAATCAAGGCTGTACATAGGGCTGGGACACTGTCTATGCAACTCTGATATGAGTGCTGAACTCCTGGATAACAAGTGCATAGATTCTGTGGTCTAATGCCTCTATCAGACTTTAAATTTTCTTCTGCTGCAACCTGAGGTGCTAACTGGGGTTTGACTGAATGCTGTGTGGAGTGGCTCACTTCCCTGGGAAGTGCTGCAGTCCAGGCTTCAGCAGCTGCAGCTCTGTCCTGTGAACAGAGCAGAAGCAGCCAGGTGATGTAGCAGAGCAAGCCCTAACATCATGTCTCAAAGTCTGGTTTGCAGTTGGATCTTGTCCTGTTTCTTTGTAAATCCACTTCACTTTTCATGGAGTGAATACTTAAACTAAATTTTGCATTAACTAGATTCAAACTCCATGTAACTGACTGATTAAATTAATTGCTTTCTGTTACAGTGAACTCATCTTAATGGCCTCTCCTAACAGAAGCACTGAAGGAGCCTGTATCTCATGCCAGCTATGCAGGCACTGAGCATTCAGGGAGTGCAAGTGCATAGCGATATCAAAGCAAACAGGCAGCCCTGAAGGCCAGCAGGTGTGCTGTGCCTGGAGTGCATAACTGAGGACAAAGCAGTGGTCTGTGGGAGCTGAGTCCTGTGTTTGGAGGAGGTGCTGCTGAAGTGGCTGGACACAGCTCTAGCGCTTGCCCCCTGTGTGCATGGCTTCCAGCAGCCTTTGCGTACTTGATTTAGGGAAGGCACTGATCCCGATTGACAGCCAGGTTAGATGGCAGCTGTGTTCTCAAGCTCTCTGTCTTGACTTGCAGTACTATCCTGATGTAAAAACCTTGTTTGTTTGGGCTTTTTAAATATCCTTTCCGCCCCCACTCGTCTTCAGAAACTTCTGCACTGCCATCAGCGGTGGTGTTAAGGTTCCAGTGCTTGTTGTCTGCTGTTGCATGGAACAAGAATGTCAGCAAACACTCAGCTGTTTCTAGTGGTAGTCGTTGATTTCATGGCTTTTATTCTCTGATAAAATTGATACTCAACTCTTCAAGAGGCCAGAGAGCAGATGTTTAAGAAGTGCTTGTTAATAGTTTCCAGAGCAATCAGTTTGTCAGTAGCTCCTCTTAGCCCACTGAACAGGGCTAAGCAACTTTCATCAATGGCTGCCCCAGAAATATAAAGTTGTCTCATCAGTTAGGCAAGTTTAGTCCATGGAACTCAGGCATGTCTCTGTTCTTCTGAATACTGCTTCAATAGTGATATTAGAGATCTATTTGTCTCTTGTGCTTGAGATGGCAAATGTTTTTTTTCTTTAAGACCTGGCAAAATGAAAGCCATGGTGTCATGTAATGTGAGAATGTTATTTAGGCTGCTGTGCAAGTAGGTTCTTGAACCTCTGTGGTGGCAGAGTGCTCACTTAGAGCAGCTGCTGACAACTGGCTTGTGTGAACCTTGAGCCCACAGCGTTTCTAATGGCTGCAGAGGTGGTCCTTTGGAGCCTGGACTGGAAGAAATGGACTGGAAGACTGGAAGAAATCAGTTCTGGGATTATAAGCATTTGTTAAGGCTCTAAGCCTGTCAGCTGTTACTTCTTGAATTAGTTTTGCAGTCAGTTGATGAATATGAAATACTTCAGGCTACTGAGTGTATTGCTGGAGTCCTGAATGTATTCTTAAACTAGGAGCATGCCAGAACTAACCTGAAGCCCAAGTGTAGGGCTGGAAGATAGAAACCATGCTGAGTTATGTAGGTGCTGTGATTTCTTTGGTTTCTAGCTCTTTCTGCATGTCTTACCTGGACTACAGTCATTTTTCAGAAGAGTAGTGGGGACTCAGACATAGCCCTAACTTTGGGCATGGTTCTGTTCATTTAGATGGCCAAGTGGAAGAATACTACATTAGGATCTAATATTTGACACAGATTTTTGTAAGCTGTTGGTTTAAGTTACAAATGAAGAGTAATAACCACCTTGATGGAACACAGCATTGCAGGATTACTGTCAAAACATGACAGAGCACTTTAAAAAAGTTTGACTGTAGGGGCTACCTGAGCTCTGGGCTCCGTATTGCAGAGCACTAGCTAAATATAGTGGGTTTCTTAAGGTTAGCACTGCCATGCTCGGTAGGGCACTGTCTTGAGCAGTTTAACAAGTGGAGTGTGTTTTCTTTTTTAAGTTGTTACATGCTAGTTCCCCTCAGCTCCCTGTAGAAGTGGGTTTTGTAATTAAGGAAGCAAGTCCCTGCTTAGAAAAAACTAATTCTAGTGTGTAATGATCTCTGATACAGCCTTTCCACTAAGCTGCTGCTGTGGCAAGGAATTCAGCATGATGAATAGGAATGAGTATTTATGGGTTTTGGTCTCACTGAGATCCCATTTTGGGTAGGTAAAAAGTTCTTCATTAGTGAAGTCACCATGAAGTCTCATTGACTGTCTTTATGGCAGCCTTCTGCTTTCATCTACCATAGCATTAAATACTCTAGCCAAGCTACATAAAGAAATGGTCTACCAAAAATACTAGTGTGTGTGCTTGGAACTAGTGCCATTTCTCATTCATTTTTCATTTTTCAGAGCAGTTTAAGAAGGGATCTATTTCTTAACAATTCTGCAAGCTCAGAGAAAAACTCCAAGAAACTAAAATCAGAGTAGGCTTTATGGGCTGAAGCTGTAAAGGGAAGAACCTTGCCTAATTCAAAACATAATCAGACATGAGCAGACTGGTGGTGATGCTGTGCATCTTTATTCATTCAGCTTGTAAAGCAGGGGTTGGGCAGTAGTTTAGTCCAACTACTCTCCTTGAAATTTCACAGCTGTCTAATAGCCACTATCTGGTGAGCATGCCTGCTATTACACTTGTGTAAATAAAAATCATTCATGGTTCCTGATTAAGTGCTAGTCATGAAGGACTTCTTGTAAGTTTTAAGGCCTGCCGTGCTGGTTATCAAATAGATATTCCGCTTCCAAAGGTTCCCCAGAAACAAAATGTGTGGGAACTGTACTGCAGGGGCACAGACTCACCCCTCAGTTGCTGAGACAGGAAAATGCTTCAGGAGACTTTCTAGTCCAGCCTTCTGCTGCCTGCACTAATCCTGACCCCAAAGCTCTCCACATCATCCATCCCTAGGAATTCATACTGTCATGCCTTCCTGCTGCCATGATGGAAGGAGCAGCTCTCCTGCCTTGCCTTCCTGGCCTGTCCATCCCAAAGAGCCCGTAGCCATTCATTGTTGCATTCTGGTCATGAGATCACAGCTTGTCTCTGTGGCCCTGGTGGGACTGCGGCTCCTGCACTTACACATGAACCCCCGTGGCATTTCCTCCTTGTTCCCTGTCCTGTGCACATCATGTGTGGAAGCAGAATGTTTTTCTTGGGAAATCAGTACAACGTGAGATCTAGGAGATGAGCTGGCTGTGTACCAGGATAATAGCTTTCTGTTTGGGTGGCAAGCTCTGAGGAGAGAGGAAATGTCTCCAAGGGCAGGCAAGGGTAAATGTATGGCTTATCCTGCCCTGGTTCTGTGTTTTCATGTGACCTGTCACTTGCTAGGTCATAAAGGGAAGTGTGCTGGACACTATGCAAAGTTCCACATTGAAATCAGCTGGTTGCAATTTGGGGATGGTGAAGTTGATGTGGCCCCTGTACTGCTGCGATGGTCCTGTTTCAGTTTAAGGATGGACAGAAATACTGCTGTTGGCTTGGAGGTAGAGCATGTGAATACAGTAGATGGAAAAACTGCATGCCTTTATTTCAGGTGTCTCTTAGTCCAGCAGAAGGGCAGCTTCTGGGTGTGGTATTCACTGTTCCTGACTGGGGAAACCTGAGTGAAGATTTCTCCTCAAAGGAGGCTGAACACAGCAGCTGAATTGCAGATAACTACTAATGAGCTGAAACACCACATGTCACTGTTGCTTTGTGTGATGCAAATGTGTTGATTGGAAAATGGGGAAAGGTTTGGGGCTTGGAGCATGCTTGGAGTACAGACTGCCTGAGGGAGCTGGTGACTCAGTGTGCATCTGTGAGCCCTTCAGTTCTTCACATAGCACAAGTACTTCCAGAAGCTACAGGGAGACAGCTCTCCTGCACCCCCGGGGAGGTGTGCATCTGCCCTTAGGGTAAGGGTTTACTACCTACCTACCTCCATTAATGTGAGCAGGTGTTTAAGTGTTCCACATCTCAACCAATGGAGTTGTGCTCACAGGTCTCTAGTTTCAGCTCACCAGTGGGAGATGCTTGACATGTCATGGCATGGGCAGAAACAGTTGGTAATACAGTAGCCAAGGTGAAAGGTGTTTGGGCTTCTAGTTCACCCTGGGTGCCTGGTACTGTGGGGAACCTGAAGCAGTTTGCATGGTCTGGCCAGATCTGTCCTGGGAATGAGCAGTGGCAGCAGGTTGCTGCCTGTCTGCTGTGCGGTATTTGCAAGACCCATGGGCTAGCTCTGACAGCTCAAGGATTGGGGTAGGAAAGGAAGCTTGGCTTAGTAGCACTTCCTGAGGCTGAAGAGTTAAACCTTGTGGCTCTGTAGCAAGCTTGTGACCGAATTTGTATTTGCAGGAGTTTCTAGGTCTATGTTAGTGGCAACTTCCTTGCAGATTACACAGCTGCAGGTTGTCCACTGAAGTAATGACTAAAGCCATATTGTAGCCTCATACTGATACAGGATTTGAAGCTAATACTTTTGAACCTGTGTGTGCTACTTAAGACATAGCATAAGCTGAGAATTTGGCTTGACTGAGGTCTGTTACATTTTCAGTGGTCTGATTAAAAGTCAGCATTGGGTTAACATCTGAAATAGGTTGTTATTGCTTAGCAGTGCTTTGGCAGACCTGGTGTGCGCTGTGTTTTGAAGAAGAGTGTACTCCTGCACAGAGGAGCTTTCCAAGGAAGCAAAGTTGCAATGTTTTGCAAGTCAGTTGCAGCAGTTGAGGCTGTTGTAGGGCTGTGTCACTTATCTGGTATGAGCCTCATTGGCTGATGTGAGAGATGCTGTCCTTAACTTGCAGTAAGTAACTCAGCAACTAGACGGTCACCACCACAGTGACAAACTTAGCATAGCGATACTGATTAATGGCATTAACACAGTCTTTGTGCTTGCAGAAAAGATTTCTATCAGGTTTCCTAGCAAATTCCTTCCTAGGATAAGGGCAGGGTGGTAGATCAATCTCTTCTGTAGTCTGAAGTGTCTTTTGGCCGTTAATACTGGATGTGCTGGCTTCCTGAAAGTGTGTAGGGAAGTCTGACTGGAACCTCCCTACAGTAGCTTTACTAGCTGTAATGACATCAGTATCTTAAGGATTCTACTTCAGGTAATGCTCGATTTCTTTAGAATCGATTACGTTTTACTTGATGTGGCATACAATCTGCTGGTTACTTAGCACAGCAGTATGGAAAATGGGATGGTGGTCTCATTCTTTTCTGGAAAACAACTGCTCCTTGGTGCCGTCTGTGAAACAGTGAGGCAATCTGAAGTACTCGTAATGGCATTGCACAGACTGTAGCTGCCTAAATACTAGGTCTTATGTGTGAGAGCTTGGGGGGAGCTCTCTTTCAGCACCAGCCTCACTGCAGGGATGCTTCATGTCCCCATTGTGTATGTGCAGTGCCTGTCAGCCTGATGTATCTGCTGCCTCTTCTGGGGAGGTGAAGTAACCCTGCTTGTTGGGGGTGGGAAGCAGTGTGTTTGTTCCATGCTTATCTACCTCATGGTTGACCTGGGACAGATGTCTTGTGTGACAGGATGGTGCAGCCTACAATCTCTGCCACATCATTGCACCAAGTAAAGGAGGAAGGATGCAGGAGTGCTACTAGAGTTTAAAAGGACAGGTATAACACTTTAAACTACAATTCTGCCATTTGGTTAAAATCCAACGTGCCCACCAACTGTAGAAAACAATGCCAGAAGCATCTGAAGACCAGAACATGCAGGAAACTGAGCAGATGTGGCTGCAGCTGCTGCAAAGAGGACACTTTCCCTTTGGTTAGTTAGGAATACAATTGTGAGTGGAATAACCTGGCTGCAGAAGGCAGAGTATTCAACGACCAGTGCTTTGTTTTACGAAAACTCTCACGTGGTAGCATTTTCATAGTTAACTGTCCTGTGAATTCCTTGCCTTTCTACTCCAAAAGTATGGTTGTACGTAATTGGCAGTGTTGTGGGGACCAAACTATTTGTGTACCAGCCAGGAATAAGAAGACTCCAGGTCCTTCTGCCTTGTTGCTGTTGTCTCTTCATATGTTTCTCTGCCTCTTGGAGCTGATGCTGCAGCCAGGACAGAAATTCCAGCATCAGAATAGTGATGATCTCCTGGAGGATTGTTAGGTCTCTCTGTGCCTTTGGGGAGTCAGGAGTTGCACTTTATACTCTGAAGCAGGATGAACACAAACTGAACAATGCTGCAGTTGGCTTGTTAGCAGACTTCATGGTGCTCTTCCCTGGGAAGCTGATGCATACTGGAGTTCTGGCAGTTTTTCCTCCATCTTGGTCTCTGTTTTATTCTGACCTCCAAGAGCTGTAGGGAAGCCTGTAGAGGAAACTGTCAGTTTGTCCTGCCTCGGTGAGGAAGTCTGGATGGAGATGAGTCGTCTAAAAGCTGTAGGAGTGCAGCTCTCTGGATTGTTTTCATGCATCATATCCCAGAGGAGTTCACCTTCAAATAGTACAGATAGGTGAAGTAGAACAGCAGTGGAACAACCATTGACTTGTGTTCTTGCCTGTATTTCCAGTGCTTTGTGTGTGTTCAGTGTACATTAACAAAGTAGTGAAAACATTGGTGTTGGTATGGATACAGCCACTTAGGTGATCAGCGAGTTGCAGTTGTAGAAGTGCAATACTGCACAGCTAAGTAGCTGCATTTCCTCTCGGTGAGCTCAGTTCTGAGATGAGCTGTGTATTTTGTTTGAGCAGGAATGAACTTGGTGTCATAGCATGCTCCTGGCTTGGCTGTGAATTGGAAAGGCTCTGTACATCTTTGTCCTCTAACAGTCTCTTTAATGCTGCCTTCTATGATTGCTCCTTGTTGGCTGAATGGTCTTTGTATTTATAAAGACTAAGAGGAAAAACAGGCACTGCTTTATTAAGCTGGGAAATGGAGCTGCCTACCTAAACAGTCTGTTTAGAATGGCTATAATAGAGATTTTTTTTTTTATTTTGTATAAAGATACCGAGACCAAAATGAAGCAGCAGAACTGAGGCTTGCATTCTAGTGCCTATATTCAAGCTCTAATTGAAATGACTTGCAGTGCTTTATGGACATGTGACGGCAGTAGTGCAAAGCAGTACTGTTAAGATTACTGCATGCGGTGGTATTCTCCTGCTACATTATCAGGCTGTTGAGAGCGTTAACTTCGTATCTTGACCTTTGCAACCTTGTTTAGTCTAACATAGATAAAAGTGGTTTTCTAGGTGTGCAGCAACTTAGTACTATAAGGACAGTCTGCATAACTTGTTTCTAGTCAATACCTATTTTTCCCCCACTTGCAGGGAATTCTTAAAAGGTGACACTGAATTACCTTAGGTACAGGGATATGTATGTGTTTGTTTTTAGTTTGGAGTGAGATCTGACTTAGTTACTTCAAACTGTTGCTCCTCTGATAATTGCTGTCCAGGGTTCTCCAGTGCACAGCATTGCTGTGGACTGGAACACTGGAGTAGGATTTGGATTTCGGTTTTCCTCAGACATCAGACCTGTTCTAAACAAAGCTATTTTGAAACTACTGCTGATGTGCAAGGCATTGTCTATTTACTAATGAATGATCTAGAATGGTCATCTGAATGATGTGAGGGCATATTCAAGAATTTGATCTAGCAAGTGCTGCTGTCAGAGTTGTTTCCTAAGTTGTAATGATGCATTTTTTTCAGAAAACTTGTAGGCAAAGCTGGGCTGTGTTTGACAGGGATGGTGGGAGCAATGTGGTGAGTATACACAAAATACTGATCTACTTCAGCTATGGAATACCTGGTGACCCAGATCTGAGGATAGCCCTAAAAGGTGGGGTTGTCCAAGTCTACCTGTAACTTCCAGTGGAAAGCAGGGGGCTAGACTTCATAGGCTGCTGATGTAATGATCATTCCAAGTGGCAGTGTAGCTGGGTGTCTCCTGTTCAAGTTCTTATTCCATGTAACTATTTCAGGTGTACATATTTCAGGAAAAATACTGGAAGAGTGGATTTACTATAAAGATCACTTTATTAAACAACTTTAATTTCAGTGTATGCAAATGTGAGGAGTGGTGTAGGGTATAACACAGGATCAGTGTATGTGTCTGTACCATACATACAGCTGCTACTGGTAGAAGGTGGCTGTGACAGCCAGTGTCTTCCAACTAGCTGTGTGAGCTTTTCTTCCCTCACATCCTCACTGGCACTGAGGTTTGTGGTCTTGCTAATATCTGGCAGGCCCAGTCAGCCATGGTGAACGGTCCTACAGGAGGAGATAGGCTTCAACAGCTGGGGCAGGGGGACTGAGGGAGAGAGGATGGATGGTAGAAATGGGGGCTGTGAAGGTGCTGCCCCAGCCTGCTCTGCAAGACATCTCAAGCTGAACAAGGTGTTGATCTGGTTAAGCATGGCCCAGGGAAATCCAGCTGTGACCGAAAAGAAACCCAGCAGTAAATGGGAAGGGATACAGGGATTTTCTGAAAAGGAATTTGTGCTGAACACTTCATAATCTGTTTAGCATGAAAACCAGTAACTGGAGACATGCCAAGAGATAAGACTGGCACAGCAAAATAAAAAAGAGTAGAGTAGCATTTTTATTTTTAGCATGCATATCCTGAAATTCTTGATAGCATTAAATACGCCACTTAATCCCAAGTGAACTTGTTTTCATAGTTGAGCTACCAGTTGGAGCATTTACAGTCCATTGAGAGCTAATGGAATTTCAGTGCTTAAATATTTTCTGGATAACCTCAGAACAGCTGAGGAGCTCTTACAGTTCATAGCTCAGTGAGACTGTTAATTAGTTTTGTGATCCAGGGAATTTCTGTGACTGCATTCTTGCAGGCATATCACAGAACCAAACACCCCAAAGCCTCTAATTCATATTCTGATAAATGAGGATCACTAAAATACTGTTGTGAAACTTTGTCCTTTCTGTGCTTGCTTTTCATGACATCATATTTAAGTCTTTTTAATAGGTTGAATACCCAGATTTTCCTTTAAAAATAGGTGCCTGAAGGGTTTAACAAAGCTCTTCTGTCAAGCTATTGGGCAAAGGGTTTCTAGAATTCCACTTTGAAAGCCAAAGAATGGCTGCTTTCAGTGGCAGGGTAGCAATGAAAAGAAATGTCCAAGGATATCAGCTGCACGGCAGGAGAACAAGGGCTGATCTCAGCAATTTTGAGCCTAGAGCTTTGTTTCAGTTTTCAAATTTCAAACTGAGTTGGAAGAACTAGAAGTGATTCTAATTAACACCCTTGGAGGTGTCTAGATTTTCTTCCACTGTGACAGAATATCTGTTGGGAAGTAACTAGTCTTATCTTACTGCAGTTTCTCATGTTTTTTTTTTTTTTTTTCTTGTGTGTTTGGGTGTGTGGTAGCAAAATGGGTTCCTTACTTGTGAAGTGCTGTTTCCTTTCTGTAAGTGACTGTGCAACTGTGGGGTCTTAATGCAGATGAAGTGTGCATCCTGCTTTCTAAAAAAAAAAAACAAAACCATAGGTAGCTATTCAGTTCTTATCTCTGCATTGTGGCATAAGGTAAACCAGTCCTGTGTATGAAACAGCTTAACTGCTTAGGCTGAGGAGAAGGGTAGAAAAGCTAGTGACTTTGTGCTTAAACTTGGACTTAATCACAGAATATTAGGGATTGGAAGGGACCTCGAAAGACCATCTAGTCCAATCCCCCTGCCGAAGCAGGAACACCTAGAGCAGATCGCACAGGAACACGTCCAGGCGGGTTTTGAATGTCTCCAGAGAAGGAGACTCCACCACCTCTCTGGGCAGCCTGTTCCAGTGCTCTGTCACCCTCACTGTGAAGAAATTTCTCCGCATATTTAAGTGGAACCTCCTATGTTCCAGCTTGCACCCATTGCCCCTTGTCCTGTCACTGGATGTCACAGCGAAGAGCCTGGCTCCATCCTCCTGACACCCACCCTTTACATATTCATAAACATTAATGAGGTCACCCCTCAGTCTCCTCTTCTCTAAGCTGAAGAGACCCAGCTCCCTCAGCCTTTCCTCAGAAGGGAGATGCTCCACTCCCTTAATCATCTTGGTGGCTCTGCGCTCCATCAGTTCCCTGTCCTTCTGGAACTGAGGGGCCCAGAACTGGACACAATATTCCAGATGCAGTCTCACCAGGGCAGAGTAGAGGGGGAGGAGAACCTCTCTTGACCTACTAACCACACCCCTTCTAATATACCCCAGGATGCCGTTGGCCTTCTTGGCCATGAGGGCACAGTGCTGGCTCATGGTCATCTTGAGGGTCAGCTGGGCCTTGAGCTGTCCTGCGGTGAGGGCAAGTGCTGCTGTCCTTGAATCTCCATTACAGTAGTCATGTCTGGAGCATGCATCCTTTTTGTCCCCTCAGAGTGGGGATCATGACTGGTGTGACTTTCCTCAGTCACTTCTGCTTTTGTTCCCAGTGTGCTGTTTTTAGAGCTATTGCTCCATCTTGATAAGAGTCTGGCAGCTGATGCTTGTTTCTTCATCCTAACTGCTGTGTCTTGAGTGCTGGGGACTTTTTAATAAAAACGCTACTGCATTCAAGTATTTAGTTTGTGTGACACACAACAAACAAAGGCTTGTTTAAAAAGTACTCATGTATTGAAGATTGCTCTTCATAGCTTTGCAACATCAGGAGAACAGGTACTGAGAATTTCTTGCAGTAAAGCAGGATGCTTTCAAAAGCAAATTGCAGCATCAAAGGCAGGAATATCATAAGATAAATGCTAATATCGTGTCACAAGACTTTTTCTGTTGGAAGCTTTTGCAATTTGTTCTTGCCAGAATTTACTGTGAATACTTTAGCCTACATGAGAGGAGATCAAAAGTCATCTTTCTTATAAGCAGATCTAAGGTATAGCTCTGTTAGTAGGTTGAAACTAAGCTGCATCAACATTAAAGAAATACTTTAGAAAGATGTAAAGCCTTACAACAAGAGCTGTATAAACACAAATTCATGTTAATGCAAGTGTGGTCTTTTTCTTAGGAAACTTCTCTAAGTGGCAGTCACATAGGATGAGTTTACAAATAAAAGCAGTTTGTTCTGTCAGGACCTGCTGTGAGAGACCTTTCACCCTTCTGTTAATGGTATGCTTGTCACAGGGAAGACATTTGTTCTAGTCCCAAGTTCCTGTTAGTTTTTTTAGCCATTGATGACTTGTCAATGCACTGGGAAGCAAGTCATGGCTTCAGGCTTGCTGGGCGGGGTTTTCATTTGGGCTTTCCACGATAGTGAGATGCTTTACCTGCATGCTACCATGATGCCATTGATGTCATGGATGGTGACTGCTTTTTTTTACTGTCACAGGTCTGATTGGTTGCCCGGCACCTCATCTGTGGCAAACGGGACAATGGCTGCCAGCAAAGGCAAGAACCAGAGTTCCTTGGCACTCCATAAAGTAATCATGGTTGGCAGTGGAGGTGTAGGCAAGTCTGCACTCACTCTTCAGTTCATGTACGATGAGGTAAGTAGCTTTGGTTCAGCTTCCTGAAAGCACAAACAGAGCTCACTCAGCAGTTGTAGGAGGGGTTAGGGGGCTAAATATAAGTAGCAAAAGGCCTAGTGACCTGACTGGCCAAAGAATAATGTAAGTGTCAGTGAAGGATGCCCTCTAGGATCATTTTTGACCAAGGGTGACAAAATTCTTTTTAGTAGAAGAACAGTCTTTTGAAAGACAAGGAGACTGTTCCAATGGTTGTGTGTGCGCAGAGGCTATTAACAGTTGGCTTTGAAATTAATTTGGTTGCTGTTTCTTTTAGGCCAGTTAAGGTTCAAGTTAGAAGTAAGCATGCTGGCTTGCTCTGAGCAAGATGGAGAAGTAGGCATGCTTGGAGCATGAGTTCATCCATACTGATATAGGGAAAGTTAGATCAGACAGTCCAGATGCAGATGTGAATGAACTCATGATCTTGTAATTCAGAAGCTACGTTTAGTTGCAGCCTGTCCAACCATACTGTATCTGATCAGGTTCCATCTCTGGGGAGAGATGGGGCAGGTACTGCTGTGGTTCCTGTACTGAGGTAACCCAGGGCATCAATCGGTTTGCTGGAGAATGTGCTCTGACTTGAGATTGGCATAAAGAAATCAGTGGCAACATCAGCTTGAGAGCGTGAACTTCCTGCTATACCTCCTCTGTGGTCATTGCAGAAACCCAGTCAGCTTAATCAGGGCACAACCTTTTGTTGTGCTTCAAGGCAGAGAGAGAAGGTGGAAAGGTAAGGGGCCTACGCAGGACCTGTACTGTCAGCACAGAACCACATGCAACTGTCAGCAGCCTTGTGAGTCTGACTGGTATTGAATGTACTGAACTACATGCCTGTGTAGTTATGGAGCAACTTCTCATGTTCAGCAGCTGAAGGTTTGGATAGTTGCACCTGAAGTACCCTTGGAAATACTTTATTCTGGAGGTGGGAGATGTAGATAAGCTATCAGCTTATGAACTGGTTGCATTATACTGCATCCTTGTCCCTTAAATTGTGCTGAAATTGCTGAACAGTGGTTTTATTCAGCAAGGCAGTTTGTCTTGACTGGGTAGACTGGCTCTTTGATGTATTAAGCACTTAAATCATTTGCTTTTTATAGCAAAACTTAGTGGTGGTACTTAGTAGCTGACTGAATTATGAGAAGGCTTTCAGGAATTTAAGTGTCACTGAGGTGAAAGAGAATGGATATGAGCATATACTGAGGCCTTCTGACAGTAATTCTAAGCACTAATCCCTGTCTTATCTCTTCCAGTTTGTAGAAGACTATGAACCTACCAAGGCTGACAGCTACAGAAAGAAAGTAGTTCTGGATGGTGAGGAAGTTCAAATAGACATTCTGGACACAGCAGGGCAGGAGGATTATGCGGCCATCAGAGATAACTATTTCCGCAGTGGGGAAGGGTTTCTTCTAGTCTTCTCAATAACAGAGCATGAATCCTTTACAGCAACAGCAGAATTTCGGTAAGTAGTTCCTCTCCCAGTCGGGGGGAATACTTGGTTGCTATCCTACTCCGACAGCTCCTCTTAAAAGCTGCAGCTCTTTGTCCTTTTATCCATCATCATTTGGTCAATAAAAGTGACAATGCAACGGTTTTACTCTCAGTAAGTGGTAACTAAAGCCACTGTACCTAGCCTCTGGCTATAGTTGTCTTCATGCCTTCAACTCGTGAGTACGTTATGCCAGCAGCAACTTCAGGCAAACAGATTCTTGGACTCCAAAACTTGTGTGTTCAAGCCAATTTTCAGTCTTTGTGGATATGGAGTTCAATTATCTTAGAGCAGTACGTCTGGAATTAAGTCTGCCTTTTGGCCAGGTTTCAGATACTGTTGCTTACTGCTGGAAGCAGGTGCTCTAAGGAAAGGAAGGATTAGCCTCCACTCTCAGGTATGGATTGGTGCCAAACGGAGGGTTGGCAGCCAGGCAGTACTGTTGTAGGCAGACATGTTCCTAGAAAGACACACAGTGGTGGTAAATGCTCCTGTTTTTTTTTCTCAGGATTAGTAATTCTAATGTGAAAATCAGCACCAGGCCAAGCACAGAAACTACTTCTGTAGTGTAAAAGAAACAAGAGTTTTAATCAACTGTCCTGGTCCCAGAACTCATGTATCCAGATTCCTCAGGGCAAATGTTTTGGCTTCTGTTGGCTAATAGCTGTTGTCGCAGTGTAGAAGATGAGATTCCTTAGAGTTCTTTGTCTGCCAGAATAAAAGCTCTTTATCAGTCTGGTTTATGTTCACTTTGCTTTAGTGATACAGGATTAACAGATAGCACCAGCACTGGCATTTCCCATTATGAAGTGAGGTAGACACTTTCTTCCAGGGCTTTTTGAAAGCTGTGGTGAACTCTCTTCACATTCTAGGACTTTGATCCAAGTTCTTAATGTATTATACAGTTATGACAGTAATAGGGGTCTGCATAATCTCTGAAGAGGTATTTAAAGAATGTTGTTCATTTGTCTGTACTTCTGTGACTTCTGCTAGGCTTTAAATGTGTGATAGTCACAGGGTACACCACAGGAGCTGTTCTGCTTGGGGTGCTGTTGGGAGCACTTAAAGGAGCAAAACAGTTGAATGTTGTTGGACTTAGACTGAGTGTTCAGACTGTTTCTAGTGGAAGATTGAACGGTATCTGGCTTTCCTCCAACAGGTAGAAAACCAGGTACTTCCTGGAAGTACCTAGCCTGGCTCTTGGCTTGTGTGCTTAGCTGAAATACAAAGTTAAACCCAAGGCTTAAGGCTTTGGGTGAGAAGGAGTAGTAGTGTTTATCTTGGCAGTCTGGTTCTCGTTAAACTTCTGTAACTAGGTGAGCCATGAGTTGGTTTAAGATTTCAGCACATCAAGGAAATGTAAAAGCTATGCTAACCCTTGAGTTGAGCAGGAAGGACCTGAAAGCATTAAGGTGGAGGAATCTCTCTTCAGTGGTTCAGAAGTAAAGAAATAGTGAAATTAGTTAAATGAAGTATTTAAGATGACATGTGAGAATTGGCAGTTTGAAAACTCTCCTTCAGGAAGAAGCGAGAACCGGTAGCCTAAAAATAATGGCACTGGTGCAGAGTCCTAGATGGACAGCAGCATGTGTCAGTGTAGTTTCAACCTGTTTTAATCCAATAATAGCACAGGCTTTGAGACTCGCATGCACAGCATGGCTCTCAATCTCCATTCTCAGATGCTGACAGGTCCTTTTCGAATGAAAGGGGATAGCAAGGTTAATAGCTCATTTCTTTTTTTAGAACACTTTGAAGGAGGAAGACTTGCTAGCCCTTCAGTGTAGTGCCCATAACTAACAATTGAAGTAGCCAGTAAGAATCATTGCCAGCTACTGTATGCTGTTCCCAACCTACTGCCTTGGGAAAGCCTTGATGTTGTCTGGGTCTGTAGATGAGGTGGGATGCAGATTTGAAGCTGAGGGTAGTGACTGAACACTGGGCTGAAATTTGGCAAATGTAGTGCTTGTGCTTGGTTTTCCCACTTGTGAGTTCCTGCTGTGTGGCTGGAGAGGAATCACAACTTGCTGTGTTGGAGCCAGGGTAGTAAAATTTCCAACTAAATAGTGAAACAGCCTTCCTGAAAATGTGAGCTTTTGCTTAGTGTAAAGCTCATGGCATTAGTATGTTAAACTTGAAATCATTTGAACTGTCCTCAACTGTTGGGAAATGCCTTAAGTACTGCTATGAACACCAGTAATGTGCACACTTCTTGATCCATTGCTCTCGAGAGTGGGGTTTTTGCTACTGCTAACGCTTTTGTTTTCAATACCTGATGTATTAGGGAACAGATCCTCCGTGTGAAGGCTGAAGAAGATAAAATACCCTTGCTGGTAGTAGGAAACAAATCTGACTTGGAGGAGCGCAGACAAGTGCCTGTAGAAGAGGCTAGAAGTAAGGCAGAAGAGTGGGGTGTGCAGTATGTAGAGACCTCTGCCAAAACTAGAGCAAATGTAGATAAGGTAAGACAAATGACTTGCTTCTGCAACAGTTGAGTTGGTACTGCTTGTTTAATAGCTGAGTAAATTCTTGGCTCTTGCTGGAACAACAGCAAATCTGCTTCTGGACTTCTGAAAGCATAACTAACAAATGAACTTACTGGAATGTATATGCTGAAGTAAATACATAGCTTGGAGCTAGAGACCAGTGTGAGTTAGTACTGTTGTCTTGTTTTAGCTGTTTTACCTGAACCAGCTTTTCAGTAAAGCCTATTAGCTATAGATGCTTAAAGTGTTTCCCCTGTTTCCTTACAAAGCTGTGTAGCGTGGCTGATGTTACAGGCTTGATTCTTGTATGACTTCTTGCAGTGTCCCTGTCTTGTTTTGATTTGTACATGCTCGTCTAGGACAAACATTCTTGGCATGTTTCTGCTGCTGCTTTGACTAAGCATTGGTCAAAGTAGGGTATTCCTGAAGGGAGATGACTGAGTGTTCACCCAGCAGGAAAACTCGGTTTCAAACCTCCTCTTCATGATGGCTAGTTAGGGTACCCTCTTCAAGAAACAGCCTTTTACTTCCATATTCCACAGAAAATGAATTGAAGTTTAGTGTTGGCCCCCTCAAGGGCTCCAAAGAGTTTGAAAATCTGCATTTGTTTTAACATTAGAAATTGGAAGCAGCTTTCTCCTTGGCCAAAGGATGTTTGCAGTTAGCTGGGCTCTAAAGGTAAACATTGGAGACAGCTTCTTGTTCTTCCAGTCTGTTAGCTCACTAATAGAGATGTCATTGGTCCATAAGTTACCTAGTAGAAGCTATATTCATCATATTCTTGGTTAAAACAGTTTACAGAAAACTCTGTACACCTTTTCCTTATAAAGGACATAGCATAACTTAAACTGGGAAAAACCTTTCTGTAGCGTGGAGTCTTGCTGGAAAGTCAGACTATTGGATGCAGAAGTCGAATGAGACGGTGAAACACTAACAATTAGACTTGTTTTACCTATATGGAAGTCACAGGCTGAAAAAAAACTATGTATTTTGTACTAGGGTTTTGATCAGTTGGGAGTAACAAATCATGTCTAGACTGTACTAGCAATGTTATAGATTTCTAGGTCTTCTGTCTAGCTTGTGTGACTAAGGTTTTCCTTTGTCGAAGCATTGTTTCATCTGTTATGCTAGGAGCTATTGTGATGCCCCTGTTTCAACATTCTAGCAAAACAAAACAGTTCTATAAGAGGGTTATGAATGTTGAGCCAATCCATCTCTGATCATAGCATGGTTGTCTTTCCAAGTATAAGACCTCATAGGTCCCTGTTCTAAAAGCATAACTTGAGACAAAGTTCCTGTTCTGGAGTACTAAAACTTTGTCCTAGTAACTCTTTACTGTGGAACAGCTGTTATGTCTTGTGGTGTGTAGCTAGACATCAGACCTGCAGGGGGAAAGTCATCTAGAATTGTGTGGAAACGAAGTAATGACACTCAGGTAATCTTTCTTAACAACGAATTTTCCCGTGCCTGATACTATCATCTGAATGCTGCAGCTCTTTTTAATTGTGAAACGAGCAGAATACTATGTAGCAGGATATTTGCTTGTACCTACATGGAAAGGACTGAACTAAGTACTTGAGTTAATGTGAGTGATTAGCCAGGAGATGTTTGCTTGTTAGGCACAGACAAATGTTATCACGAGCTCCGAATGCTGCTTTTGTGCAAGAGTGGTATTCAAACAAACAAAGGCTCTTAAAACAGAGCTGCTGAATGATTTGGAAGCCAGTTAAGATAGAATCACGTAACTGTCTTGCTGCTTGCCTCTGCTTCAGATTCCACGGTTCTGCTGTTGAGTCTGTCATTGCGATCTATGTCTACATTCAGTTCTACTCTTGGGTACCTTGTTGTGCTACATCATTTATTTGCCTCATACAGTAACCTGTGTCTGTTTTCAGGTGACAGAACTTGTTAAATCTTTGTTTTTTTCCCTTCTAGGTATTCTTTGACTTAATGAGAGAAATCAGAGCAAAGAAAATGTCTGAAAACAAAGACAAGAATGGCAAGAAAAGTGGCAAGAACAAGAAAAGCTTTAAAGAAAGATGTTGCTTGCTGTGATGCTTGGGAACTCTGTGTATCTATCTACAGATGGCATGGATAAGATACCACTGAGGATATAGGGCTGGGTTCATGAAAGGAAGTCTGTATTGACTCCCTTTTCTCTTGCTTTGCATATCATACCTTCAAAATGTGAAAACAACTTTGAAACCATCTCTGGTATCCAACAAAACCTATGCCTACTTAAACTGAAATTCTGTCTTCCCAGTGTCCTTCAAAGCTAGAAACATACTGGGTTTCAGAACTACAATCATTCTACTTGGCTATACAAAGTTCTTTCATGTTAACTTCCTAGTTTACTCTAATGTCTCAGAGTATGTTTCTCTTGAACCTCTACTGGCCTTAAGTGCAGCTGTTCAGGCTCAGTTTTTCACTGTTGCCCTCCTTAATTTTGCAAACAGCAGAAAAGCTAGATGACAACCAGTATGAGTTTGTCTCCATGTTCTGTTAGTGGTCACTGATCTTCTACACTGAAACCTGCTGGCTTTCTTTCTACACTCCACTTCAATACCAGCTGACACTCAAGTTAACTCAAAACAAACTTCTCCTTATTCTGTTTAGTCAATACAGCATTCATGAATCAAGCCTGTGGAGTCAATTTGGACTTTACCCAAAAATTTGTATTTATACTGGCTAGATGCATTCCCCACTGGTCTGTCTTCTCATCCTTAAATTAGTGGTATGAGGTGAGAAAATGACTCTAAACCTTTCTTCAAAATGAACAGTGTTGCCAATCTCCTAGAAGTGCTGTTCTGTTTTTCTTTTTTGTGTATTGTGGCTATTACATTTATTCTGTGTTGGTCATTCATCTCCTTCCTTTTACTGGAACAGTGAAAATCAGTGTTGATCTGTTTTGTTTATATTGGAAAATGTGTGATCATGTTGGAAAAGTGGGAATGTCTGCATCTGTTTTGTGCTGAAAATGAAAGCTAAGGATGGGTCACATCACAGTGGTGACTTGGAATAGATGAGACATACATGCTACCTCTCAGATCAGCTGGCTGGTGGGTTGCATTGTCACAAAAAGCCAATGGAGTTGAGCAGTTGCCATGTCCTTACTCAATTTTATGTGTTCTATTTCTGACGCACAGCAGCCTAGCACATGGAGATGCACATTGAGTTTTGCTGTCAGTTATTGCAATGGTGGTCATGTTTTAATCAACAAAAACAGCCTAGAAATGGAAAAGTCAGTACTTAGCAGGTCTTGTCAGCTGACTGAACTGTTTTCTGATGCAGTTTAAACTAAGTGCAGTTGCCAAAAAAATACTTCTGTCTCTGTTGTGGAAAGTAACTGTCTTCTGTTTGTGGAGTCTCTCAATGAATTATGGATATCTTCTATGTTGAAGGAGTAGACAGACTTGAGAAGTAGTGACTGTACCTTACTTTTTAAACCAGATGCTTAAAGCACTTTTGGGGAAGGGATGATGCTATGTGGTTGTTCAATGAAGCACACTGTAGCACTAAATTAACAAATACTGTTTCTTGAGGGGAAGGAGTAGCAAATACTGTTCAGTACTTAGTGTTGTAATTTGAGGATGAAAAACATTCTTAACATGTACTAGACTGCTCTTGTGCATTCCACCTCTGAACTCTGGAAAAAATGTTAAGATATCAGAACCTCTGTTGGTCTGAGGTTTTACAGGAATTTATCACACTCATTGTCTTCCATAACTAGTTTAGCTTGTCAGGCAACTCATTGGACTGGGGAAACTGTACTAAATAAAAGGTGCTGTAATCTTCATTCACGTCAAGTTTAATTCCTTCTCTGTTAATATTATCTTCTGTGCCCAGAAAGAATGGTTAACCAAGTCTGGAAATATTTATTTGAATTGTAATTAATTGGTATTACAAAGCCAACTTTAATCCAGCTGTTGAGGTAGAGGCTGGGAGCCTGGTGGGTTATGGAACTGCTTGAGCTATGTCACCTGTGTCTGAAGTGTAAATATCCAGTGGGACACTTTGAGCTGTAACTCTACTGACAAAGCTTCCTCTTGACCTGACTTGGATCAGCTCTATTTCTGAGTGCATGCTGTATCAACAGCACACAAATGTCCACTTCTGCAGGCAGGCTACTCTCTTAGGTTTGGTTCTAGTTGAGATCTAAAGGTTAAGTCCTTAATTAACCTAAAGGATAAACAACAGTTGAGTTCATGTTACAGGCTTACCTAGGTCAAGCCCCTCTGAGGCGGATTGTAAAATGTGACTAACAAAACAGAATAAGCTTTCCTTGCTGTATGAATAGTGAACTCGGCAAAGCTCAGTGAGCAGCTCAGCTGTGTTAGCTCAAGTGACTTGCATGCTTTGACCTTTGATCTTCTTTATCATAAAATACGTGGCAGTATTTGATGGGACAGATGAATTTCTATTTGGAACAGGCAGTTTCACTGGTGTTCTTACGTTGTGTGCTGTTTTCATTCAGGCTGCTTTCTTTTCAACAGAAAGCTCTACCACTGAGGTGGACTGGCTTGGAAGAAGGTGCTTGCTGTTTCTTGGCTTGATACTGTGTCTCTTCAGTGCTCTGTGTTTGTCATCTTTACCAGAAATGCTAGGACTAGAGACTAAATACAGCAGCTCTTCAGTATCCCCTTGTATACTTCTGGTAAACTTCTATTTAACTTTCCAGTTATAGCTGAAAATATGATAAACAAGGGCAGCTGCTTTTAACCTGTTTGCAACCGTGGGCCACAGGCATTGACTTGCACCAAGAAGGCCACAGAACTGCTCCCCTGGATTGGAATTCTACTGCCTCCACCTCATATGGTAGAAGTGCCTGAATGCATGTTCTTCTAAATGGGGCAATGTGATTTGAGGGTCCTTGAATGACTTCCAGATGTGCTTCAATGGACATCAGTATCAGGTGGGTAGACTGGAATGAATAAAAAGTGACACAGAAATGCTTCCTTTAGATTTGAGGCTTCCTGTGAGCAGAACAAAGGGGTCTTTTGGCTTCTAATCTAAGCAACTACTTACAGCTCAGGTACATCAAACAAGGAAGACCTTGGCAAGAGGAGTGCGTGTGGCTGCCTGCTAGCCACGCTGTGTAGCTGAGGCAATTGAAGGCTCTGAAGCTGATACATTCTAGTAGCCTGCGCATGCTAGCTGATTAAAGACTAAGCTTTCACTTCATCAGTGTAATCTGCCCTTGAATCTTCCTAGAGCATGGTTGTAGGCAAGTAACTGGATATCTGAGGCTGGAGGTCATGCAAGACTTGAATACACAAGTGCAAGCACACAGCCAAATGTTCCTACATAATGACTTGACAAAGTCAGGGTGCTGTTTACTGCAGTGTGTAATCTTCTGTATTTGGTGTAGTTGTGAGTATTCAAGATGTTTTCAGATTTGAGCAAACATGCCTGAGATGAACCCCCATTCTAACAGGGGCTAAGTCACTATATAAGGTTCCATTTCAAAAAGCAGACTGAACTCTAGCAGTGTGAAAGCTGACTTTTTTTCTGGCTAGAGGAGGATGACTCTAGGAGAGTGTACAGATGCAGCATGAAGAGCATCCTCAGTGACTTGTGCCATGTCCTCTGTCCAGACTAACACTCCTTTACTGCAATGTCTAGGCAAACCCTTGGCCTGATGGGGAAAGAAATACGTATGTTTACTGGGCATTAAACTTCAGTAATCCTTGAATACCTGTCTGAAGGTCCAGTTGAATCCTACCTGGCTGAGAATACTTGAGGTCTCAGGCACAAAGCTGCAGTCTTGGGTGTAGTGGGGGGAGGAATGCTTCTAAGTAAATGCTCACTGATCCTTTTTTCTTAAACTTTCCCAAGTGTTAATTCTGTGCTTTGGGCTGACAGGTCCATCAATTCTTAGTCAAAAAGATACTGTTTATTAATTCAACTCACTTAGAGCTTATGTAGACAGAAGCTTTCTTTAATTGCTATAAGCATATGTTGCTATGTTCACCTCCTGTTGACTTCATAGTTGGGAGAAGGAAGGAAGAGGAACAAAAAAGCTATGATTTTCACCGTGATCTCCACACTTCATGGGGATGGCAGGTGTTCCTCTTGGGAGGGGAAGGTGTTATCTCTAACACCAAGAACAAGGTTTAGCATAGAGGAAGTGACTGTGATTGCAAGATTTAATAAGACTGCCTATAAACTCTGTACATTACACTATACAGTGCAGACTTTTCTTAGCTTCAGAGCTTTGTCTCTGACTTGCACAAACATTTCTAATGTATTAGCATGATAATGAAGTGGTTTTTATAGACAATGGATTTGTATTACTGTTGATAATAAAAAGAAAAATAGGTAACACTTGTTATTGATTCTTACAGTATTTATAAGCAAGTCTCATTCCCAGATTCCTGAAGCAAACAACTACTGACTTTCAGTTTCTGGAACTAACCTTTTTTGGATCACACCTGTAGTATGACTATATTACAGGTCTTGAGGAGGGAGAACTAACAAGACCCCTGCATCAGTGTTGGTGAAACAGTCTCTATGTGCTTCAGAATCAAACAGCTGCAGTGGGTTGGGTTGTCCATCTTCACAGCTCATTTCCCACAGCCTAACTGGATCACATGGCTTCCATCAGCTGTGTAATCAGAGGTCCTTTCCACCTTCCCCAGCCAATCCTGATGGGCAAACAACAAAATAAGCAGTGTTGTGTGGAAGGCTTGATACTTGGTCTTCTGAGTGTGTGAGACTCGTCTGTGTTGGTTTGTGATGAACAAATGTAAGCAGAGAAGCTGAGATGCCTCTGAGGCAGGATGGCTTGAGACACTGCACTTAATTCTGCCACTTAATTCTGAGCGGGTTTTACAGTAAGCTTGCTGATGGATGCATTTTCTGCTGACACTGCTGTGTAAGTTGGTAGTGGAACATCCCTTTGACTTCTGGACCAAGATTGCAGCTGTTTACCTAACCTCATGTGGTGCTTGCCTAATATCCTGTCTTTTGGACTGACATGGTGATTTATATAGCTCTCCTTTCCAATTGTGAGTCTAATTGTAAAATACTCTTCTGCAGGTAAAGGGCAGTGTGAAACATGAGAGGAGGCAGGAGAGGCTTCTGGACATGACTGACTAGCTGTACCCAAAGCCCAGAATGAGGCCCTTCAGGTAGATCCTCTGCATGCTCATGAGGAATAGACCTTCCCCAGGTTACGGCAGGATGAAACTAGTCAATGGTTGCACACACCTGCCTTGAATTCAGCCTCCGTGCTTGCCAGAGCTCTGCCTGGACCAGAAGAGTTAACTGGTGTGGTTCTGTGTGCTAAGTGCTCTCCGGGCTCATGGGATGGCACGGGCACCTCTTCCTGAGAACTGCTGGCTCCATCTTGTGGCTGCAAGAGTTAGCAGCTCTACCATGGAGAGGGCCCATTCTGTGCGCTCAGGTGAGCATGCATGTCGCTGCTATTAACCTGCTACTCGAATTACATCTAGAATCCCTGGACTAGATTACTCTGTTCTTGCTCTGCCATATGATTCTCTTATGCAGTAGGAGACCTTGTTTTAAAGCTAAAGCTTTCCTTTTGCATGGAAGTTCAAGAAGTTAACTCTTGCCTAAACATTCTAGTGTGCAACAGAACATTGAGTTTCTCACGGTGGTGGCTCTGCAGTTATCTACAGCATTAAACTAGTTTGCATTGTAAACATAAGTTAGCTCTGAGCACTGACTTGCATGTCAGAAAAGAATAGTTCTGAGGGACTGTGCAGTACTTCACAAAACATCTTGTTTCCAGGGGTAACGAAAGATGCCATCTTTTCCTTGCAATATGAAGCCTCCGTTTAGGGGTGGGGATATCCTGTTTAACAACCTTTTCCTGTCCCCCAGTCTCTCCTTCCTCCAATTACAAACTACTTAGTGTTTGTTGTGGGAATGGGGTCTACCAGGGAAATGCCAGCGAACAGTCCCCTCAGCCCTGTAACCCCAAAGGGGTTGGAGGTTAAATGCAGAGGTATGATGGGCCAAATGCGCTGCTGTTGCCTTTCTGGTAAGATTGATTAATTTCCAGGGTTTACTGTAAGTTCCCTTCAATGAGCTTTGTTATTTGGCTTTGAGGCAGAATCATGTTTTCAATTTAATAGGTTTGTAGAGTTTGTTTTTTAAGTCTAGTATTTGGGCTATCGGAGGCTTTATGCATGTTGGCTTCATAGGCCAAATACCAGAATTCAAGGACAAACTTGTACATACATGTAGCACTGACAGATGAGGAAAGTTACTCCTCCCTACTGCTTAATGGCACTGGTTTTTATTTAAAAGGAAAACACATACAGCAAACTGAACTTGCTGTTTAGATGAGTGTTTCTCAACCTGTGGTCTCAGAGTGCTCTGTAACATGATTACCCTTCCCACAAAATGATGGCATTACATGGCTATACATGTAAACAAGGAAAACAACTATGGACTGGGGGAAGGAGTAATTACTGTAGAAATAACCAAATTCTTGCTTCTAAATGAAAACAGTCATGGCAACATTGCCCAAGAAAGCCTGCACTTTCACTCCTAAAAGTTTGTCTGGCTCTTCAGTTTTAGTAATGCTAAAGAAAATCTGAGATAAGTGATCCACACTGGATGCAAACCTCCCTGATGAAAGGATCCTTGGTGAGAATGGCAGGATTCTGAAGTTCAAACTTTGTTTCCTGCTTGGGAGGTGGAGCTATGAAAACCAAGACCAAGGCTGCTGAACAGATGCCTGCAGGGTGGATTAAGTGTTTGGTTTTAAATGAGTTTTAACTCTTGTAGTTAGCACCCTGGGCAGGGCTGTGGGGGGGACCCTGTTCCATTCTGAGGCCTCAGATTCTATTTGTTTATAGAGCTGACTAGTTCTTTGTCTGTGGAAGTTCATTTTTACTTCTAGGGTATGAAACCTTCCTCTCAGGCTGAGGTGGCTTAACTGGACATGAGCCCTTTCCTTTCACTCCTGGTGAACTCCAGTTAGGTGCTGAGCAGTGCCACCAAACGACAGGCACTCACTTTCCCAAGCATGGTCAACTGCCTGGTTCCAGCTCTGGAGACTGCAGAACAATGGAGAGTGAATCAGACTGTGAGAAGAACAACTGCCCACAGAAGGATTATTAGCAGTGGGAGAGCTGGACACCTCAGACTTCTCTAATGAGAGCTGCTTGCCTGCATAAGGAGTAGCAGCAGAGCAGGTGATTCGCCTATTCCTGCAGCTGGGTTAGAGCTCTCTTATGTGGTACCTTGCGTAAATCCGTCTGAGTGACGATGGTAGTGCAGCAAACACTTCTGGAGAAGAGGGAATTGCTGTGTTCCACTGAGTTGTTTTGCTTTGCCTTTTTTTCCCCTTTTCCCCTCCCTGAGCAGCACGGAGGGAGGAGGGCAGGCAGAACTTCTCCTGCGTGGGAATAAAGGCCACATTTGCAGCTTTGCCCCAGGAGATTGAAAACCATAAGTCAGGCCTCCAAAACTACATTTGGTTTAGAAATAATGAGGTGCTTTAGAAAATGAACTTAGAGTTCTCTTTCAGAGTCTGTTTCCAAGCCTTTTGAGTGCACTTGCTTCATGTTTGCAAGCTTGCTTTCTGCAACAATGATGGTAGAATTTCTTTTCAATGCAAACAAAGGTGTTCTTATGCTTGCTGACTCCAGCACCTGGGGCATAAATTTTCAAATATTGTGGCATTTGGAGAGGAGTGGAGGCAGGACACGCAGAACGCTCAACTTCAAGCCCCCTTTACTGCTGGGTCACCATCCTCTGTAGTTGGAAGCTGAAGGCTTGCAAAAGGTGAAGCATAAGGACCCCCTGTTGGTGGTCCCAGTGCCTTTCCTGGCAGTATGCCAGGAGCCCAAGGGATGCACTTAATTTTCCTTATTCGTTAGCATATTTTTAATCAAATGCATCAAACCACAGTGTTTCCACATGTCTCTCCCATGGCAGATGAACGAATATAGGTCAGTGCTCAAATGCACCTTTCAGTGTTCTGCAGTTCCTTTTGTATTCTACAGCTGCAGTTGGGGGACAGCAAAGGATGTGCTCTCTGCACCCTGGGGGAGCTGGTGATGAAAAGGATTCCACTTCCCTCCTGAAAGAGAAGCAGCAATGTGGCATGTGGCTGTGACACCTATTTTGAGCCACTGGGCAGGGAGAGGTGCATCTGAATCCTCTCCAACTTAGCTTCAACTTTACGGCATTTGCTTAATGCTAACTTTCAGTGAACAGTCAAGCAGGTGCCATGTCCAGGGCTGAATTCCCTGCCCCTAATGAAGTTTCAGGACTGCTTACACCTAGTTTAATAACAGGCTTTTTACATTCTTGTCACCTGTAACCTACCTTCATTTACCTCATGCTGCCATCCCATCTCTAGCCAGGCAAGGAAAATGTTGCAGTGTTGAGATCATGTTCACACTTGCAGCTGAGACGTGTCTTGCCTTGTTTCTTATCTCTGAATTGTTCATAACAAGAGCTAAGTAAAAAATTACTCTTCATGTTTTTTACATGAGCTTTCAAAGTTGGTTACACTGCTCTGGGTGGGGTGAATATTGCATCAACACCAAGTTAAAACTTATCTTTTGTTATTTTTTTTGGGGGGGAAGAAAAGGGAATATAGGTTCTGGGGGAATAGTCTTTACCATGAGACAGAAGTCTAGTGAAGTCGAAGATTTTTAAATAGGTTTGGAGCATTTAAATTTTTAACCTGAGATAAAGGACCTGTGATAAAGGGATACATAGAAAAATTAGAAAGAAAAGGAAATAAACTATTTTCTTTCAAAGTCAGACATGACTGCCCCTTTGGGCTGCGTGAGTCCAGTAGAAAAACCAGGATATGTAACTTGCAGTTGGACACCAGGCCTCTGCTCCCTTTTTGTAGGTTGATCATGGGGCTAACGGCACTGTCATATGGAATAGTCTCCTGGTGCTAGGGCAATTCTCGGCTATTCCAGGTGCCCGGGAGCCCTAAGCTGGAGGCCTATAGGAGGCAGCAGCTTTGCTATGAGCCCAGGACTGGTGCTGAAACCCTCCCTATCCTTAGAAGGGGCAGAAAGACTGAGGACCTGCTAACGCCTTCCTTGTTGCGGGCCTGTAATGGTTTTCAACAGCAGTCCTGCTACAAGTAAATGCTGTGCTTCTACCCATTCACTCTTCTATGCATTCAGCTCCTCCATCTCTGCTGCAAGAATGATCTCAATCAACTGCTGTCAATCACTCATTTACTTTTAATCTTTAACATACAGTTGAGTGTTTGCCTCATCTGAATCCACCCTTACATCTGTATTTTTTGTTAAATAAATTCAGCCCTGTAACTTGTCTAGGTAGCAGTGGGATCAATTCTGCTACCAGGCTCAATCATGCCAGTGTGAGCCCTGTCACTTGGAGAGGGAAGAGCATCTCCTGGCAACACCCAGTCCTGGAACTGGAGAACTGCTCTCCTGTGATGCCTGCTCTTTGGAAAAATGGGGTCTGTATGGTGTCTTGTACAGTGGTTTGGGCTCAGGAGGAGCTCCATCTGCTCTTGCTTTGTAGACTGCTAGCATAGCAACTGCAATGACCCTTTGGTTTGGGGGAACACCCTCTGCTTCATGTGTTAAGAAGCAATTTTAAGGGGGCGTGTGTGCTGCTGTGTGATGTTGTGATGACCATTCTCAGCAACCACCACAAATGCCGAATCTTTGCCTTTTGTAGCGAAGCTCCCTAGGCCATGCACCCCCTCAGAATGGCAGCCACCGCACCCAGAAGGCTGCTTTGCTGCCTGGGCAGGTGCTGGGGAACGCAGCCTCCATTTGCCTTGCTTGAGGGCTGAGCATCCCTTGGGCATCACAATTCCAGCTCCCTGCTGGCTTTCCTCCAGGAGCAGAGCGTCGGTCTGCTCTTGTCAGGGTGGTTGGCAGCACTGCCCTGTTTTGTGTATGCTACACCCAAAAGGCTAGGGCTGCACACGGGGGATTTCACGTGGCTCTGTTCCCTGCTGCCGCAGGGAGCCTGTACATCTCCTGTCCTTTGGAAGCAGTTGTGATGGTGCGAGGTGCCTGCAGATGCTGTGGCTGGAGGGGTGGGAAGCCCAGAGGCCTGGACTCGCACAGCCTGCCTAGGGCACTGCTGGCAGCATCGCGTGCCTTTGGGCCTGCACCGGCTCAGCTGGAGGCTTCTGGGTGCTTCTGGGTACCGCTGTGCCCCTGTCCCAGCATCACCTCGTGGTCTGCTCTCTGACTCCTGGCTCCTCTCCTGCTTCCCAAGCCTCCTGTCATGCAGAGAAAGGGAGCGTACCCAGCTCTTCTTTCATGAACTGTCGGACTCCTGACTAAATGAAGGTATGAATAAAAATAGCCTGCTGCCATACTCTCCGCCTACCTTGAGCTTTTTAAGAAAAAGGGAAGGAAAAAAATTATATTTATTGCTGTGTTTTTGGACACCTGATCTGGAAGGTGGGCAGACTGAAAACACCTGCTGCGCTGAGTCCTTTAGGGAGGAAAGTCAGATGCTTGTTTGGTCATGGTAAGAGGCTTAAGCCCATGATGGATGCTGCAGGCTTTACAGGGCCCAGAGGCTCTGGGCCTACCACTACCGCCAGGGACAGGCACCTGGGCATCTTGGTTATGTCCTCATGGGAACCACTGCCAAATCAGGTGCCTGAGATTCCTTTCTCTTTTGGTGGGACACCAATGATTTTTGCATATAAGGCCAATTAAATGGGAGGAGGTATTCAGCATCAGATCAAAGCATAGATTTTACAGATTTAAAGCTGCGCTAGCAAGTGTTGAATGAGGCAATGCTGTTTCTTCTGCTTTCCTGACCTATGTGCACAATGTGGTTTGTACTGGGAGTGTCAGGGAGTGGACATTCAACAAACATTTCCCCAAAGTGTAAACAGCGTGCGACCGCCTCATGTCTCATGACAGTTGTCCAAGTAGTTCATCCTCCAGTCAATTTAATTGGTTGCCATCCAGGAAATACAGGTAAATGGTAAACAATCATATTAATGATGTTCAACAAAGCATTGCTTTCCATCATGATTGCATACCACTGGCATCTTCAGTGTCCATTTTGTGGTAGGGGAAATGCTCTGGTCAAGGAACACCTCCAGGGTGAAGCAGAGCCCTTAGAACTGTGGTTGGAGCTGTCATGTCTAATGGTCACCTTTATTTCTTCCCCAGTGTAGAGGTATTCTGTTGCCTAAATAAGCGATTTATATTAAAGCCCCCCCCCCCCGACAGCTGGGAAGAGCTGTGGCTGTGCAGAGTGCCATCTATTGCTAATTCCTTACACAGCCCTAGCACCTCTCATCCTGAAGGACCAGACCCTCGACCTCTGCACCATGACAACTTTCCCATTCCCCCCAAAAGGCCGCAGTCAATGAGGCCTTCTTTGAGAAGTCCAGCTGCGTGATAGCAGCAGCTGCCTTACGCTCTCCCAAAGAGAGAGTGGGGCCTGTTTTGGGGTGTGATAGGGACCCATGAGCTGCAAGCCTTGCATTTTCTCTGTCTCAGTGCCCTTTGCTGCTCTTGGAGATGTGGCCCTGCAGAAGAGGGACCCAGAGGACATGCAGCAGCCAAATGCGGTCTCTGCTGGAGGGGAAGTTTGTGCACGATTCAAAGTAAGTAGCACTCTGTAATGGCCACTAGTAAGGAGGAGCTGTGGAAAGTAAAACAACTGATTGGGTCTGTGCTGGGATGCTTTATACCCATGATGAAGTTTGGCCTAGGAAATGAAGCTCACACCTTTCAGTTACTTGCAAATAAAGCAGTGGTTCCGAGGGATCTTTCATGGCCAGCAGTGGTCAGGAATTGTCATACATAACATCCGAACCTGAGTGCACCTGGCATTGGATCATTGGTTGCGGGGTTTTTGGTTTTTTTTTTTTGTTTTTTTTTTTTTGTTTGTTTTTTAATATTCCATTTTCAGCTGGAAATTACTGATGTGACCAAGTCCGATTTCCTTCAGCAGTTTCTTCCTTCCTCCCCCCACCTTTTCTCACTCCCTGAGGTCTGACCATCTGGAAATCCTCCTCCACCTCTTCATCATGTGTGAATTTCCACCTAGAGCTGAAAGTGTCACTGTACTAAAGTGTGATGCATTAACACATTGAGGCAGAAAGCAGAGGGGAGTTGGGGATTATAACACTTCATGACCCACTCTGCAGTCGCTCTATGATTTAATCATTTTTATCAGCTTGTATCCTTTTCTTTGTATCCCTGTGTTTTCCCTGTATCCTTTATTAAAATTAAAACAAACAAAAACCCAACACAAACAAGTAAACTGCGGTACCTTGTCTTCAGACTAAAATCAACTGAAAAGAGACAAATATCTCAAGGAGAAGACACCTCGTGCACTCGAGCAAGCCAGGCTGCTCTTTCACAAGGAAGACAGCTGATTATCTCCACATCCCCTATTGCACATTGCAAACTTGGGCTTCTTTCCTGCCAACCTTCATGCACATGATCTGAGCAATTGTATTTTATATATATATTTAAGTAGAAGCAGTAACAATGCTATCTTGTACAGAAATGAAACCAAACTCTGCAAAATATGTACAGTGTTGGTTTATCCTTTCAGCACAGCGGAATGCAAAATTCTCTCGTTTGGAAGTCAGTTAGCTACCTAGCCTTCTCCTAAATAAATATTGAGGCTTATTATATTTCAAATAAATAAATAAATTTCTTTTGTGGCTTGGTTGCTGTAATAATCTTGGATGTAATAATGTTACTAGCCTCAGGGCTATATTTATTAAGATTTTAATTTAAAATCTTTCTGTCCTTCAGCATTTAAACAGAGGAAAACCCCACCTGGAGTAGCCAAAAAAAAAAAAAAAAAAAGGCTTGTCCTTTTCTTGTTCATGCGTTCCCCTCCCCTAGGCCCTCTCTCTCATCTTTTAAGCAGAAAAAACCCCAAAACAATACACTTTCCTGTTGTTGCTTTGCACCCTCCTTGTGTTTCAGTACCTGTGCATGTCTTGTGGGCCCAATTTCTGCTTAATGTGATCCATGTGCTCCTGTTCTTGCTGTCTCCAGAGCAGTGCTTTGTAGTTTTACCCTTGTATAATAGTGTATTTCATAGCAATATTTCAACATACCATGATTTATTCTTAATAACGTTGCAGTAAGGACCTAAACCACAGCAATAAATGTTGCTCAGAAATGGCAAAGGGCTGTGGAGGAGTGTAAGCATTATTCTTGATTAGTAAGCTGCCCTGCTGCTGAGGAGATGCTGGTGGAGGAGATGTGTGAAAGGGGGACCAGAAAGCTCCCGTGTTCTTAAAAACATCTTTGAGGAACATCTCAGTTGTCTTGGCAGAAGGGATGGCCTGAGCCACGGTGTGTGCTTTTGGGGCATTCTGGAAGAATCACAGAATCATCTGGGTTGGAAAAGACCCTCAAGATCGTCAAGTCCATCTACCAGCCTGACCTATCGAGTCCCACCAGTAACTACGCCCCTCAGCGGCAGATGTTAGTGCCCACGTTGCAGAGTGTACACTCTGTTTTTATAAATCCTGCTGTGGCTCGGTGGCACTGGAGCATCAGTGACACATGGGAGCAGAGGAGCTTGTGTGTAGCTGCTGTGAGCGTGGCACAGGTGCTGGGGGAGAGCCTGACCATGCTAGAGGCCTGCAATGGCAAACACACCGAGGCAGGGGCCGCACGTTGTGTGGGCCAGCTCCTAGCTGGCAGAGCGACAGAGCTCCTCAAGTTGTGCCATGGTGCTGCTGCTCCAGGGGGAAGGCGCTGGTGGTGGATGTGGGTGCAGTCAGGGCAAGCTGTGCTGGAAATCTTTGCTGGGCTGCTGCTCTGCCCCTGGCTGCAGCAGTGCGCGCGGCATCAGCCAGCTGTGGTGTGATAATCCTTAAAACCCACTTCCAACCGCTCTTGTGCAAATAGCCGTGCTGTATAATAGTTTGGGTTCGAGGCAACAAAAGGCTCACAGAAAACAAACTCTGGCAATTTAAGTATGAATAGACTGAGAGTGACTTCTGACAGATGGTACCAAGGCCATGCTGTTAGTGTCACTCCCAGTGAATACGATGAATTCCTGTATGCTGCTTTTCCCTGCTCGCTGTCAAAGCAACTTACAGAGGCTGAACAGCTCGTGAAAATGGGTGCAGAGAGAGAAATCCAGGTCGAGCACAAGTCTGGCTGCAGCCTGGCTACAGCTGCAGATGCTTCCTTCAATTTGTGCTGCTTACTAGCAGAGGAGTGCAGGGCTTGTGTTTGGTGCTCCTCAGGTGCTGCTGGTTGTTCATCAAGAGGTGACTGGAACTTCTGTATTCTGTTTCCCCTACAGCATTGCAAAGTGCCAGCTAGGTTTTGCTTCCAAACTCTGTTTAAAATTAGAGAGAAGCTTTCGCATCTTGTCTCCACTCCCTGACAAGCACTGATTTTCCCAGGACAGCTAATGGTAGCGCTGCTCTGTCCTAGTGTTTGTTTTCTTAATCTGTTGGATGTGTAACTGCTGGGTGCATGGATGAAATACACCCATGGACTTTGAAATGCATCACCTCAGTGGGTAGCACTCAAATTATGAGAAGTTAAGTTTTAACTGTTTTGTTTACCACTTAAATGCAGATTTTATTTTCACTCCCTTTGCTACTTGCAAGGCTTTTGGTGTGAACTTAAACATGAAAATCATGTTCTTTAACAATATGTTAAAAGTGCTTATATGTTAAAAGCGCTCGCCACAAAGCAGACACTTCTTTGTTGGGCAACCAGCACAGCTTTTTCATGTTGTCTGAGTGTCCTCACCCGCCCCAACTTATTTAGGTCAATACAAGCAACTTCAGAGGAAATCACTGCCTGGTTGTAAGACTACAGCTTTGGACTGCCGAGGACAGAGCGTGAGAGGAAAACAAGAGTGCTCCTGGGCTGTCCCAGAGCCGTGGATACCTTCTGAGTGCCATACAGGGTATCCATCTGATGGTGTTTGGTCCCTTTCCTTTGGAAATCGAAGCCCATCCTTTAGCTGAAAGGTGCTGCACTGTGTGGAGACCTGTCTGGGACAAGAGACCTGCGCTTCGTGTTCCACAGCAGCCCCAGGATCCAAACCTTCCTGCAGCACAAGGGGGTCAAGTAGAGGACGGCTGGGCTGGGACGCTGCCCTGCGACACCTCCAGGTAACAGAGCTGGGCAGCGGGAATGGGCTGGGGTGTCAGATCCCCCTGGAATCCTGTCCTCCTGCAGCCCCCGTGTCCCGTTCCTGCCTAGCGGCTGTGCTGGGATGCATTAGGTGCTATTTCAGACCCACCGAGGGCTGTGTTAAACCCGCTTGGTGTTTCTTCGTGACTCATCTTCCACGTTCATGCTGTATGTGCTTTAGGAAAGGATTTCAGGTGGCCAGCTGCTTTGTTCCTCCCTGTTGTGCCCCCTTCCCAGGCACTGGTCAGAACAGGAGCCTTCCCCAGGAAGAACAAAACTCTGTGAGCAGTTTTCTGTTAAGGAAGCACAGGCAGAGCCAAGGAGCACAGTGAACCCCTTGCTGTTTTTTTCCCATGAGTTAAGTCTGCCTTTGCAGGTTCAGAAATCATCCAGGTCTTTTCAGAATGGCATTGACCCATTTGATTTCCAGTAAGACTTTTCCTTCTACAGAACTAAGGTGCTTCTGAAACATCCTTCTTCCCCCCCCAGTTCTTTTAAAAGCATTTATGGGAAACGAGGAATCAGCCTGATTACAGACACATAATTTCTTATGAATCAAAAGAAGGGGATGAATAAAAATTCCAGAATGAGCACAGCACTCGCAGCCTGCCCCGCAACCACATCTCTCTCTGTGCTTACAGGAGGATGATGATAATGGCCACCTTGTACAAAGCTCCTTCAGATATGGGGCAGCAGTGCATGCTCTAAGGTCTAGCCTTGAAACTTCTGTGGGATAGCAGTGCTCTTCTGAAGTGCCATTTAAAACAGATTGCACTCCACTATGTGCAAAAACCCCCCATGTAGATGCAGCTATATGAGCAAAAAAAAGTGCTTTTGCCAGTATAACCTGCTTTATTTGAGGAAATNAAAAAAAAAAAAAAAAAAAAAAAAAAAAAATGCTTGTGCTAGTAAAACTTGTGTTTGCTGGTATCAAAGGAGAAACATTTGTAGTGTAAACCAGGCCTCTTATATATGAAGCTTTAGTCCGTTCAGCCATCAGTAAAGAAAATCCTTCCTCAGAGGGATTAGTAAGGTTACCTAACAGATATTGTTGCTGATTTAAGAGCACAAAAGGTGCTTGAGCAATAGTGGGGGCCAGAGTGGGCCAGTGTAATTTGCTACAGCCCTGCCGAGGGCAGTAGGAAAATACAGCCCAGGGGGGAGCTGCCCTGTGCCATCGCGGTATCCTCAGCTTCAGAGCTTCCCCCGGCGCCGGGAGGGGCACAGCGCTGCCCCCGGAGCAGCCTGGCTTCTGCATTGGCTGCCTCCTGAGAAAATGTGCGTGGCCAAATGGCCAGGCGATAGAGAGAGCTGAGGCAGCCGGCTGCCTCGGAAGCATGCTGGTTTGCTGAGGAACGGAGTTCATCACGATCTCATTACACCAGCAGCTTTAATAAGCATCAGACTCCAGCCTGGAGACCTGACGTTTCCGCAGGGAATGCCCTCTGATGCTGCACCTCTCTCAGCGGGGCGTCTCGGCTCCGCATGTGCCTGCCCATTAGGCACAGATCCCGGCTGTTCCCTTCCCAGTTTCCCCCTGCATTTAATGTATGGAAAAGCATGACCCTGACTCAGATGGATAGCAGCCGGTTTGAGAAGGTGTGTGTGAAAACGGAGCCGCACGCCGCTGAGCTCAGAACAAACAGAGGACGGGGGGAGGCGGGGGGGTGCGAAGCTACCACTTCCCTGCTGCTCCAGCCACTGTGTGCGCGCAACAGGTTTACGCCCAGGGGAGAGAACTCAGAGCGGAGGAGATCTTAACGTTAACAGAGCTTTATGACTCCATCAGTGAGCCACGCGCCCTGAGCAAGGCACGTTTCCCTCTGCCGCCCCCACTGCCTCCTCTGCCCAAAGCACCCGAAGTTGGGTTGGGTGCCTCTCTAGGAGGGAGCCAGAGGACGCCCACCCTCTGAGACCCCGAGATCTGTCAGACGCGCTTTAAATAACAACAGTTATTGGGTGTTCACTTGTCAGCAATTGCTGGAGAAGATAGGTCCCCCCGAGGACTGAATATGCAAAGTGTCTTTGGCTCACCGAAAGAGGAAGAAAAAAAGCCAAAGCAGTAAGAAGCAGGGACAAATCAAAATTGCTGTATTTAAACCAGAAAACCTTGCCTTACATCCAGAGATACCTGCCCAGCATTGCCAGCCCCACGGCATTTCCCTCTTTAGCATTTCATTCGCACTGGGGCAATGAAATATTGTTTTCAGAGGGAGAAGGGCCATGTTTACACCTAGTTCTCATGTGACAGTGACCTCTACAAACCAGTCATCGCTGCTCTGCCTGTTGTTTTCTTGTTAGCTCTTTGCTGTCAAATTAATTACTGTGAAGTACTAAGCTTGTCACATTCACGTGCTCTTATTAGCTTACAGGATGTCAGAGTGATTGGATTTTTAGCATTATTTCTTTTTTTACATTCCAGGCTTTCCATTCAAAACCTGTTAATGGGAGGCAGGAAATACAGGCGCTAATTCTGCTCTGCCGTCAGGGCAGCTCCAGCGATGCCGTGGGCTCACCTTCCATTTCCAGCGCTGTATAGGCAGTTAGACTGTGCTTACATTAAAGCCAACAGTCATACCGGGACTGCAGCGTGACCGTGCACTGCAGCGTTGTCTCTACTTTTGCAAGGCAGAGCAAAACGATATGAGAACAGCATTTCTCCCTTTAATTCTTACATGGCAGTAACCCCCTACCCTCCAGCTGACCCTTTATGCCCCTGCGGGGCTTGTAATAGCGACAACTAGCAGAGCTCACACGTGCGTGCAGCGCAGGCATAAGAAGTCTTATTTTTCTTTTAAAAAACGAAACGCGCAGAAGTGGCTTCTTCCCTGTCACGCAGGAAACACACCTCCCTCCCCCTGAAAATCAGCATTCGGCTCCGTGACAGAGACGAAGGCTCCGAGATCCGCCCCCAGCCCCGCGGGCGCTGCCCGCTGCCCCCGGCCCCGCCGCTTCCCGGCGCGGCCCC
>VXAV01008757.1:67079-79565 GCA_013399715.1 Alectura lathami | reverse complement strand
CACCTGGCTGCTGGGCTCACCCGCCCGTCCTCCGCCTCGCCCGCTCTCCCCTCCGCCCCGCACGGCTTCGCCCCGGCCTCCAGCCCCTCGCTCTCCTTCCCGCGTGTGCCCCCGTGCCCGGCCTCTCTCCGGGTTGTGCCCCGCAAGCCCCCTCGCCGTGTCGCTCCGTGGGTCCCCATGCGGAGCTCCTTCCAGCTGCTCGCTTCTGTTCCCGTGCGTCCCGCTGTCCCTCCTCCGCCTGTCCCGCTCCATCTCTCGCATCCCTCGCCTCATCTGTCTGCCCTGCTCATTCATCTGGTTCACTGCATGCATCCCTCTGCTGAGACCTGCATCTGCCTGCCCTCCCTGTCGGCTCGTTTCCCATTTATTTAGCCTTCATTCATAGTGTTGGCCTTGTCCAATGCTTGCAGCCTCCTACCAACAGTGTCTGTCTCCCCTCTGTCCATCTGTCCGTGTGCTAACTATGCCATCCATCCCTACGGAACCAGCCACCTCAATCCCGTGCAGCCATCGCAGTTGCACGGCACTGAGTCCCTTTGCATAGCTTTCCAGCGGTTCATCTAGGCAACGGATGTGTGCCTGTGAACTTTGCACATCTGGCCCTAGCAGCACCGCTCTGCGCATAGCTGTCTTGTGCCTATCTGCCCATCTCTCCCTGCCCTCATCGCTCTTTCACTCGGTTCATTTTTCTCCCTCTCTATCATCCTGTGGCATCTATGTATCATTTGTCCACAAAATAAATCTCTTTCTAGCCTGTATGCTGCCTACTCATCTTCTTTATCTACCCTCCCACTTACCATAGCATATACATTTACAGTATCTATGGGATCTGTTGCATTATACATATGCTTGTTATATTCACATACAAAATTTATGGGCACACACAATCTCATACAACACAAGTGATGTGGATCGGTGCAGCAACACCAAACTGTTCTTTTTCTGTCACTGTCACCACAGTTTATGAAGAAGTTGTGTATTTAGTAGTGTACAGAAGATTTTCTTAGCACGTATTTTTGGTATTATTATTTTTAGCGGGCTGTTGTTGGGAGGTGTGGGGTGGGCTTGTACTTCCATTTGGTTTTCAGTTAATTGCCGGCCTTTGTAACACTTTGAAAATCAACTTGATGTAAAACCTAGAGAAACGCAGTGGAAATGTTTTGCCCTGAAATATTACAAGGTGTGGAATGGGCCCTGACGGCACATTAGGAAGGCATCTAGGGTAACAAATGAAGACACTGACTGCGCAAAAAATCCCATTCAGAAATTGACAAAAATAATAGAGATTTTTAGGAAAACAAAAGGAAGAAAAATCTCCATTTGGCTCTGTTCAGAAAGAAGTCAAACAGATACGGGCAGATGAGAAAATGCCTTTCCAGCAGTAATTTAAATGGTGATTGGGAGGCTCTGATTCAAGGACCAGGATTACGGTCTCTGCTGCAAAGGCCAGCTTGCACATTTATCACCTACGCCAGATTTGGTTAGGACTTACAGTGCAGAATTGCAGCAGGGACACTGGTATTTCTGAAATGATTTATGCAGCAGGCTCCCGTGTTTACAAATAATGGGTTATGTCAGACATTTGGTGACATTTGGTTTTTCAGGATAATTTCACTCCTTTAATTCTGGCGTTATCGAGAAGTACATTGAGAGCAGTCAGCGATGGCATTGCAGTGAGAGCAACGGCATCGTTTGGTCGCCTTTATGCGAGTTCATCGTTACGGGGGAAAGGCAGACGTTGGCATGATTAATGGTAGATATTGTACCAGGCGAAGAGGGGGTTAGCTTCATCTGTAGGACAAGAAGGCACGCTACTGAAATATTTTTCCTCCTGTCTTGTGAATCCTCCCTGCTAAACTGCGCTGAAACTATGTGAAAATTGAAACAAAATCCCCGGTTTGGCATTGACGTTTCAGTGGTTACTGAAAGGACTCTCCCTGTGAGAATCGGCCGACAGCTGAAAGTTAAAACTGTTCTTAAACCGGCGAGATAGGGCAGTGCAAGTGCCGGTCTTTTCAAGGTGCTGCCGTGGCGTCCCTGTAGCTATCTGGCTGCAAAAATCCGGTGTTGTGGAGAGCTGTGGCCGGTGTCTGTGGGTCTGACACGTTCAGCTATAGGCCGGGTGCGGACATGGCTGCGGGAATTCCCTTTTCAATTCGTTTCGATTACGGATTGGGGATATCCGATTCAGCGCATGCCTTCTGGCTGATACAGCCCCGTCGCTCTTTCGATCAGCTGTCTTCCACCGTTGCTGCTGAATCCAGAATCGCACAATAGATACATTTTCTTTTTGACTTAATCTTGCTGATCTCTCCTTATCTTGCAGACGATCTGGCCTCATCTAGAGTCCGCCTCTATTTCTTCATCTCGAATGAAGGGAACCAGAACTTGTTTGTCGTTCAAGCCAGCCTGTGGCTTTACTTGAAGCTGCTTCCATATGTCTTAGAGAAAGGCAGCAGGCGAAAAGTAAGAGTCAAAGTCTATTTCCAAGACCCGGACACTAGCAACAAGTGGAATGTGGTTGAAAAGAAAGTCGATCTCAAAAGAAGTGGTTGGCACACTTTTCCCATGACAGAGGCGATCCAGGCTCTGTTTGAGAGAGGAGAAAGGAGACTGAACTTGGATGTTCAATGTGAGGGCTGTGAAGAGTATTCAGTGCTGCCAATTTATGTGGACCCCGGGGAGGAATCCCACCGGCCTTTTTTAGTGGTGCAAGCCCGCCTTGCTGATAACAAACACAGGATCCGGAAAAGAGGCCTGGAGTGTGATGGCAGGACCAATCTATGTTGCAGGCAACAGTTTTACATTGACTTTAGACTCATTGGGTGGAATGACTGGATCATAGCACCATCAGGTTACTATGGGAATTACTGTGAAGGGAGCTGCCCGGCCTACTTGGCCGGCGTCCCGGGGTCGGCTTCCTCCTTTCACACCGCCGTCGTGAATCAGTACCGAATGCGGGGGCTGAACCCGGGCACCGTGAACTCCTGTTGCATTCCAACCAAACTTAGCACAATGTCAATGCTGTACTTTGATGATGAATACAACATTGTGAAAAGGGACGTTCCCAATATGATTGTGGAAGAATGTGGTTGTGCTTGATTTGAGGTGTGTTTTTTGGGGGGGAGAGAGAGAGAGAACATTCCCGTACGAGATGGTGTTGGAGGAAGTTTCACTGTGTATCCAGGCATCAGTGTTGAAAAGTCACTGTGGAAAAGTTTGACAAAAAAAAAAAATCATTTCACTTTGGTGTCAGGACAGTGGCAGTTTGTGGATCTTGGACACTTGTATATCCTACCACTTATAAGTTAATGCTCTGAAATATCTTAAAGACACACACACACACACCGTGCGCACACACGAACACGCGCTCGTACACACACAGACACACACACAGACACAAGGCAGCTTGGAAAAGGGACATGAGCACAGGAAGTCAGTGACCAGTGACAATGTACCTAAATGCCTGCCAGTACGAGTGGATGGCTGCGCAGCTGTTTCCCTGCCTGCTGGTGAAGTCAGACCGAAATGAGCTCCCTTTGCTCAGGCAAAAGCACAGACTGCGAGAGCACGATGTATTCTTGCACGCAGGTGTCGAAATGACCAAACTTAGAGGAAAAAAAAAAAAAAAAGAAAAAAAGAAAAAAGGGAAAAAAGTCGACTGTCACCTCTTAGGTCTAGTGGGAAGCTGCAGGACACCTGCCTTTGTAGGTGATCACTTCCTCTTAATTTAAATTTATCTAATTATAAGCATCACAGAAACCCATATCTTCCTACAGAATTTCCAGTAAGGAATCGTGTGGTAACATCTGAGAAAGAGAAGGAGACAGACACATACGCAGCTGCTGCGTTTCTGACATCGGACTGTTGCGAGGTCTGATGCTTTCACTGACCGCTGGCAACCCGCGGATGGCTATACCTGTTGTGTCTTGGAGAAGGGGATTCGACACCATATCTGGACTGTGTTGACCGTGAGCATCCCTCACTGTTCTGAGAGCAAAGAGTCAGAGTTGCAATCTGTGTTCTTCGACAGGAGACTCGGCAAGGAGGTGTCGTGTGGGGAGCAGACAAACAAGCGGCCGCCACCACGGCTAAACCAATGAACCCTAAAGAGGAGTGACAGTCATGCAGTGGAGACGTTCTGAAAAATGCAGTGCATTTAATAACAGGCGAGGAACATTTTAACAAGTCTTGGAAAGGAGGAGAGAGAGTGCTTTCAATTTCCTTACCAGGAGGTGTCAAGGATGGCCATAAAGATCAGAAAATAATGATACAGCATAGCACTTGCAAACTGCTTGAATGCACGTATAATAGCACTTGCAAATTTCAATGCCTTGAAAAGTGGTACTTGATAGTGCACTTATCTTTGCTCACTATCTAGGTAAACAGGTGCCGCATGAGCTATGCAATTTAAAGTGTTGACCCATACTAGACAAAACTGGACTTATGATATGACTTTTTTATATTTTTTTATACTTGAAATTAAATCTTTTGCTTCTTTTTTAAAGCGAATGATTGCTTTTAATGTTTGCACTGATTTAGTTGCATGATTAGTCAAAAAACTGCCATTTGAAAAAAATGTTATTTTTATAGCAGCAAAAAATGAATACAGTTAAATGTATTATACATAAATTTTGGAACCAAAGAGGCCAACATATTAGTTATAATTTTTATGAGATGGCAAAGCCATCATATATCATGTAGTCATACTGAGCAATCCCTCACGAGGCCTACCAATTGTTTCAGGGTACAAAATGGATTCTGTTTGTTCTATTCAGTGTCTTTTCTATACCATACGCACATGGAACGTAGAGTGAAAAAATGACTATTGTAGAGTACATTACAATATGTGCATCCTTTAAATCCAATTTTTATGTTTATTTAATAAAGTTCCTTTTAGGTTCTGTTCCATAATAATTTAAACCAAACAATTTTCACTTAGATTTGCTGTTGAAGTATTTTACATTTGTGTACAGTTTAAATAAATAAATAAAAAAAAAAAAAGATTGAAAACTGGATGTGCTTTTTTTTTTAGTGCAGCATGTAACATCTGGAGGAACTCGGTTACTTTCGGGGCTGAATGCGGGTGCAGGCGGTGAACTGTCACATTACGCTGTATTCGTATTAGTCATTGCAGAAAGCCGTGCCTGAGAGCTCAGCTGCCATCCTGAGGTGTTGTGCTCTCACTTTGATGCCGTCTGTACCTGCGAGCATCTGCTTCTCGCTGCCTGCGCTGGCAAGGGTCCGTGGGGCTCGGTGGAACTGCACGCGGGCAGGGCAGCGTTCCGCATACCTGCCGGTCACTGGGAGTGAGTTCCTGGTTCACCTGCTGTGTAGGAATGTGACTTCTGGCCGGGGTCACTCCCTGAGCGCTTACCAGAAGTGAGAAATAAGGCGGAAAGCACTTCCAGGAAAAACAGGTCAATGCTAATGTTGATCAACTTTTATTTCTTAAATTGGCTACCAGCCAGGAGATATTTTTTGAGTAAAACACATGGTCTTTACTAACAAAACCAGAAAATGTTGACAAACACTCACAGAAATCCTTGTGAGCTGCTTACTTTCAGCTATTGATTTCATTGATCTCTGCAGATAGATCCTTCCTCCAGAGGCCTGACCAAATGCCAGCTAACGCTGACAGAGGGACTTCTGTTGACTTAGCAAATGTTAGCTCTGACCCTGGGACCTGGAAAGTGTTGAAGAAGCAAGTTTGTGCAGCTAATGACAGGTTCTGGTTACAATTCAAATTCAAGCACGACTCGGCCCACCCCCTTCCAAAGCCGGGCTTGGGGGCTAACCAGCTTTGCTCCAGGAGACCTCTAGGAGCAGCTTGCTGTGGCTAATGACAACAACCTGCTGCACAGAACTTTGTCCCCAGCCCACTTTTTTTTCAGTATTTCCTCACTTCCTTGCCACCCCTCACTGCACGCCTCTTGTCAAACCTGGCGACCTGCCGCTCTGGCCCCATTCTGTGGCCGCCGCCCTGCCAGGCCGCCCTCCCCAGTGAGGCCATGCGGCTTCATGGTGCCCTGCTGCATCTGCCGCTTTGCTGATAGGTGCAGGAAATTCCCCTTGAAATCAGTTGGAGATGCACGTGCCACCAGTCTGAAGGCATATTTAACCTAAGATGACACAGTCTGTGTAAATAACGGGATATGTTAAGAAATCTCTTCAGTTGAAATGCAGGGCCCTGCAGGCAGGGCCTGTTTAGGCTTCATTCCCAATGGAAGGTGATTGGTTTCTGGGGTCAAATCCAAGCCCCGCGTTGGACAGGGGGACACATATGCTCTGTCACAAGGAGAGCAAGATGTCTTGGGGTGGGATGGGGACCTGCTGCAGGTGGGGTTGGCCAGGGCTGGGGAGGGGGAGTAGGCTGTGCTCTGCATCCCACTGCAAACCCGCGGTCAAGCGTGGGATCCTGAACATTCTCACCGAAGCTGTCAAATAAAACCCCTTTCCTTGGTAAAAAGCTTTCACAGCTTTCTTCCCCCTCTGTCCCTGCACCCCTTTTTGAAGATATGGCCCTGCCATTCATGAGGCAGAAATAGAAATGCAAAGAAAAGCATAAACCAGTATGGTGTGAGAGGCATCACCTTGTGGGGGAAGAGCTGGATCATAGTCCGAGTTCCCAAATCCTTTTATTTAATGTAAAAAAGTCTCTGGAAATTGAGCTGGATAGAAAATGCTGTGGGATTTCTGAGGCGTGGAGTCACCCACTGCTTTAACAACAGAACAGGAACAAGGTGTTTCAAACTCCTGCTGCTGACAACAACTCGGCACACAGATTTCTAAGGCTAAAATTAAGTAAAATTGAAAGTCTTAATTCAGGAGAGGGTCAGCCTGAGACAGTTTTGGCTTGATTTTTCAGGAATGTGACAAGGCTACTGCTCTTGTTAACTTTTTGCAGGGTCTGCAGGTATTCTGCTTTTTGCAGCTGCCATCTCCTGTGTTTCTGAAATTAGGCAAGCTGAAAAATGAGGTGCACAAACTTCATGGTTGCTTTTTGATTTTATATAAAAATCAAAAATTTTTATATTAAAAAAAATATTATTTTTTAATTTTCCTATATCTCATTCTTAGCCTTATAAAATTGAGCATCTGGTTTCCTTATCTTATGCTACAGTAAGTTCTGTAGCTAAAAACCATCTGGGTAAGATCCAGAACTGCATCACTTTCCCTGCCAAGGTGAATCGCTTGTGTCTTACAGGCTTTGAGTTTGGTCTTATAAATGCTAAGTCACTGTACTTCTTTGTGCACTGGAGTGCTTTGGAGATGGAAAATCTCCATCCTTTAAAATATTCTAGCACAGGCAAAACCCTTGTGCTGGTGCCTGGAACTCCCACTGGCGTTAATGAGGGCTGTGTGAACGGGGTGACTGTCACGATGTGGTGCAACAGAGCACTCACTGGATTAACTCTGCATACATCATGTATTTCCACACATAAAACAGACACCTGCTGCAAAATTGCCAGGTCTCACGTCCTTTGCTTTGCTACTTGTGAGAGATGAAGTCAGCAATTGAAATTAATTAATGCATCCCCGCCTGCCATGGGGGAAGAGGGAAACCCCTCACTGAATGAATTTTTCTTAATAATAATTTTTATTTGGAGTGGTTCTTGTATAAACCATTGAAAAAGCGTTATGCAAAATGTATCAGGAATATAAATTTTTGCCTAAGAGCAGAATCTGTTTCTGTTAATGCTGATGTCAGCCTGCAGTGACTCCTGTAAGGTCTACAGATTTAATTGAGGCTAGCAACAATATAACTAAGGACACCACACCCGAACCTGGGTTTCTTGAAATCATGATCAGGCCCAGCTCATTCTCCTTATTTCTAAACAAATCCATCTTTTACTTTAGAATCAGCAGCTAAAAGAGATAGCAAAAGCCAACAATGCTGCATGACAGATCAGAAGAAAAGACAACTCACCTGGTCATAAGCGCAGAGAGACTCTCACTGCATACACTGGCATTTGGCCAGGAATTAGCAATCTACTTCAGTATGGAATACCCCAGTAGCTTTCAACTGCTTGCACAGTCAGTACCCTTGAACCAAACGTTGGATTTACCTGGCTTCTTGTAATATTAGGGGCCAATTTTATTTCGGTAACTTCATTGATTTCAGGGGAATTGTTTCTGATTTGTACTAGAATAAGTGGGAGCAGATTTAGGTTCTTTAATGTTCTTCCAGTTTAGCTCTTGGAATAACTTATATTTCATTATTATGTGTTTATGTAATTAGTGCAATTATATCAAATTATATAATTGGTACAATTACTTGGACTCATGTAACCACTGCATATAGCATTCCATGCTGTAAAATCTTTTATTCTTGAAAAAAAAAAAAAAAAATTGTCAATATTACATGGGAATCTTAATTTGTTTTTAAATTCCAGTATCAAATTTAGGGCCTGACCACATGCAAGGAACTTCTGGTTCACATCAGTGGAACTTCTCTCAACAGGCAGCGTGCAGCCTTCATCACAGATACTTGGTTTTTAATCTGATTTGGCCAATAGTATTCAACAGAGGCCCTCCTTGAATGTGCAGAGCCCTAACCAGTCTTCCTTGTACAAAGCAAAGATGCCAAGTTTCTGCACACATGCTGCATAACCTGAGAGATCAGTGAAGCCATCAGAGATGTATGCAGAGAGGCATAAAACTTCCTTACACTTGATCAGTTTTACTACGCTCATGATGTGAATGACAATTATAAGTCATTACTTTTATTAAATACATAGACGCCCTCTTTTTGGTGTTGGAAGTATTTTTTTTTTTTGCTTTTTCCCCCACATTATAATTGTTTTTCATGATACATTGTTATAAAAGCCTGGGAATAAAAGAGTTGGAGCCTGAGAATAATCTTGACACTGATGGAATCTCTTGTGGGCAAAGTCAAAGTAGAGATACCCGGGGGGGGGAAAAAAGTGGGGGTGGGAAGAAGAAAACCCAAGAGGTGGAGAAATGTACTGTTTCCTTCAGGTCACACGTTGCTACCAAGGAAGACCCAGGATGAAAGCTGTGGTTGTTGGGCACCTGGTAGACCTCTCCTAATGCGGGGATGAGCCCACCTGGGTACTAAGCCTTTCAAGCTCTTGCCTGGCCCGCATACAGTCACTAAGCCCAGCTGCAAAGCACCCAGGCTCACACCTGAGCCACATCTTTATCTAACAAGATCTCCACAGAGCCAGGGTGGGTGCAGCTGATCCTGGTCACTGCCTGATTTTGGAGAGAGCCCACTTCCCTATGCATTGTCCTGTAGACCAGTCCTTGAAATCAGGCTGGAAGGTGCAGCTGCAACCCTAAAATGGTTGTACTGTGGTAGACTGCAGCTCATGGTGCCTTTCCCCAGCTGGTAAGTGTGCTCAGTGCTTGTTATTTTTATCTTGAGCTTTTGCTTTTTTTTTTGAGCATAATTGCACATTATTGCTGCAATATGTTATAATAAGTGCTATGAAGATGGCTATTGTATCCAAAAGGAAAGGAGATGCGGCTGGGGAGTGAGCTTAAACCTATGTGTCAGCAAAACAAACATGCAGTGTTTGGGCTGTATCAGTCAAGTGGCACCAGAGTGGCATTTAGGTTTTACCCAAGCTGAGGCAGCAGGGTTGATCTTGTCCCTCTGTGCTTTGTTGGATGGAGTGGCTTATTGTTTGTCCTGCAGAAGAGTTTGCTGTGAGCTGTGGAAGCACTGCAGTGGCTGTGTGCTCTTGTGGCTGGAGCTCAGGCCCTGGTGCGGGTGAAGTGGGAGCTGGCCCTGGGCTTTGTCACGGGAACAAGGTAGGAGAGGTAGGTATTGACACACCATCCATGTAAGGATAAAGGAGTGTAAATACTGCCTGGAAACCACTGTCTCCTGCCCCTGTGAGATGAGGCAGGCTGTGATCTCTTGGCTTTTGGACCCCCACTGTTCTGTTTGCTATGTTTACAGTAGTTGGGTTTGGCCTCTTATGGCTGATTCTTAGGTCCAGTTTTGGAATCAGCCCACATCTGTGGGACTGCAAGTGTTTTTTTTTTTTTTTTTTTTTTTTAAAAAAGCACCTTTGTAAATTAAGGTCTTGAGCTCTTGTGAAAGGAAACAAACAGCTCTTATCTGTCTTAATGAGAGTCATATATGTGTATTTTGTATCCAATTGTGTGAATTATCTTTAGCACTGATACTTGTAAGGCTGTGTAATTTATGAGGTAGTTATTGGTGACTCATAAGTGTTTATGTCTTATGTATTGTGTGTACTTGGCTTGATTGGGGCGGCATGTTTGCATGGATATGTATTTTATGTGTAAACATGCACACAAGAAATGTAAGGCTTTCTCTGAGTGAATCACCTTCTACCATGTTAATGTCTCTAATGAAAATGTATTTTGGGGGATCCTGGTAATGGACCAGAAGTAAACCAGTGTAGCTAACCACTGTTCTGAGTAAATTTCTTGGCTTTTGAGTACTGTAACTTAAGTATGCTGTCTTGCATTATGTACGTGATACATACATGCCCTTGTGATAGCTGAAGAGAAGGCAGCCTGTGCTAGGTGTGGCCGTGCTCCAGCCAGCTCCACAGACCACTTTTGCTCAGTGCATGCTTTGAAATTTTTCAGAAGCTGGTTTGGTCTTTAGCACAATTCAGACCTTGAGGCTGCCTTCAGCACAGCTGCCAGGGGTCCCGACTGCTGCTGTCAAAGCTGAGAAATAGCGAGAATATCACAGCACCCTGGTCATACATCCTGTATCGGGCTGTGCTGCCTGCACCAGAAGCTCTGGGTGGCACTTGGGCCATGTAGATCCCACCTGAGCCTCTGTGCCAGATGTTTCTTATTTGTCATGAGATAGGCAGAGAGACTTGGGATTTAAGCTGACTCTGTTTTTATTAGCTGCACACTGCAGTAGTCAAATAACAAAGTTAACAGTGTATTACAATGAATCAAGCCCCATGTTTCATTCTATCAGTGGTTTCTCCTTGTGTTGTTCTCATTCCACCTCCTCAAATGACACCTGAAGCCAAGAGGAGCTTGGAGGACATTACTTTTCCTGCTTGATGCAGTAACCCAGTTTGAGGAGATATGGTTTGGAAACAAAGCTATGTTTAAGTTTTACCCCCAAATGAAAGCTTTTTCTACCACATGTGCCACAAATAGACTTTAAATTATGGGAAGCGCATACTATAAGCACACCCCAGGATTTTATCCCATGTTCTGTCTGTTGGGCTTGTGAATATGCCAGCTCTTACAGTAGTTTTTCTTCAGCATTCCCAGCTGCAGTCCACAATTACCAGATATAACAACATGCTGATGGCTGCCTGCTTTCTGTCACTGGCAAACCTTCTTCTGACAGCGTTGAATGTTACAACAATTCAGATGTGCTCTGTTTTGCTAGCTTTAAAATAACGTCGTGTTAATGTAGGGCCAGATTCAGTTATTCACACCTGCAGAAAGTGGATTCAAAATCCTACCAAATTGGAATTCCCCTGTCAATTACAGTCATAAACAGACTGCAAGACTGCACAGAGCAAAGCCCGTAGTGCTTTTGGTGCAGCATCAGAACCTGAAGATGCTGCACCACCACTAGCTTCAGTTCGGTTGCACCCGTTTGCACCAGGTGTGAATTTAGCCTGTTGGCTTTTAGACAGAAACGTTGTGTTAGATCAGTCAGCAGTTGGGCTCTCAGTGTTGTGCTCTCTGTATCTCTGTAGCTGGTGAGAACAGCTATTGTTCTTTCTTGCAATATGTTCGTAGCATCAGGCGTTATGACTCATGTCATAATACCATTGTGAGCCGTTTGTTTAATAATACAGCATCCGTATCGTGTCACTCTAGCAATGTTCTTAATTCTTTCTATTATTAACTTCTGTTTTGAAGTGTTTATACTTGTAATTTAGCTTTTCAAATTCTCACTGGGTGTAAGCTGGTGTAAGAGGAAAAGGTTGGTGAATGCATCAGAAAGGCTCTGAGAAATCATTTATTGGCCATGTCTGATCAGAACAGTGAGCGGAAGTGTATTTGTGTAAGGTGTTTTTTTTTTTTTTTTGATTAGTTGTGAACAGTACAGGCTTCTTCAACACCTGGAAATGAAATTAAAATGCTGTACTACTTTTTTTTCCCCTTACTCTTTTAGGACTAGTTAATATCTTTTCATTAATATCTTTTCACCCTGACAAAGCAGGATGCTGCAAAAAGGTAGCTTGCCTTTCTCCTATCAACTAATTTAGTAATTTGTTAGCATGGTTGTTCTTCTAGGCAGGGGTTTATCTACCTCGAATCTAGAGATCTTTGATGTTATTTATATATCTCAGGCATTGTTCAGAAAATTAAGGACTTCCTTGGGTCTTACTTTCTGTCTACTGGCAGAAGAAGAGCAGGATCCAGCAAATACTTGGGCAGTAGCTTTTCTGTCAAAGCTGTTGGTGTAGGAACCCTTAGCCTATAAACCATTTGGGGTCAGTGAACATCTGAAAAGCTTCTTGTTGCTGTTTTCTTGTTGGTGTTTTTTTTTTT
>VXAV01008757.1:36702-66708 GCA_013399715.1 Alectura lathami | reverse complement strand
AAAAAAAAAAAAAAAAAGCCCCATAATTAGGGGTTATGAAAATGTCTACATAGCAATAATATGGCACCTAAATATAGCATCTTTCCTCCTGAAGCACTTTACATCATTTGAGAACCATGGACTTGATTCACAGCTGGCAATCACAGGTGCAACCTTATTGATTGTGATGGAATAGTGCCATTTTTGTAAGAGATGAATTATGTCATAAATGGAAGTCTTGTCTGTCTTCCGAGCTTGTAGGGCTGCCTGTAACAGTAGTACCTGCATGTTTTTCACATCAAATTAGCTGGCAACAGCAAAATCTCTAGCAGGCTTTATAGAGGCTCTAACACATCTTCCTTCTCATGCTGCAGAAATATTTGCTCAGGCTAAATTGGCTTGTACTGTGTGGACAGGGAGAGAACAGCTGACGGTGGCAAAGACGTGTAAATGGCTTTTAGGTGGGTAAAGGTGGCTGTTGGGACTTTGGGACTTGCCTTGCTCTGAGGGAGCACAGCTGGAAGCTTGCACACATTCCTGAATGTAGCAGGACCTGAATTATGTCTTGGTCATGTTACCTATCATTGGGGTGAAAGAGTTGTGCTGCACATAATTTTATAACAGAATTCAAGGTAGCTTTGTTCATCTAAAATTTAAATGAACTTTGTCCAAGCTGGGATTTAACTAAGTCACCAGGGTAAAGGCTCAACATTAGAAAGTACTGCTTGGCTGCACAGTAGGAGGGAAGCCTCTGGAGATTTTGGTCTTCTACTCTGCTGCCTCTCAAATTTGCTATAAAGTGAGGAACAAATCTTTTAGCTACTTTGTGCTGCCTATAACATGCGAAAGACAGTGTTTCCTGAGTGTGAAGTGAAAGGGTGGTACTGGGAGAACAAAAGGAGAGGAAAAGGAGATCGTGGCAAGTATGACTGAAGTACAGAACTACCTTAACTACCGCGAGCGGTTCTGGAATGCTTATCTCAAACACAACAGAACTTGGAACAGTGGGGGGAGAGGACAGAAATACTGATCTCAAATGACTTCCACAGGAGGAATGATCAAGTAAACTGAGGCTTCTTAGCCTAGAGAAGAGATGATTTTGGTGGGAGAGGAACAAATTCTGCAAGCAGAAGGGAAAGTGTGGGCTGGGACATTTTTTTTTGTGGCAGTACATGATTTTAGGTCCTTAAATGAACTAGAACAAGCTGGACTTCAAGGAAAAGGGAATGTTTTCTGTGCATCTGGTAGTGGACACAAGGAATTAACTGCCAAAGGTGGTTGTGGAGGCTAAAGGCTTGTTAGGGTTCAGAGGATGGCTTAGGTAGAGAAATGCATGGAAGGTTACTAAGTAGCTAGAAACCACATCTGGCTCAGAAAATACCTTAATCTGAAACCAGCTGAAGGCTATCAGAAATTTGAGGGCAATAGTGTAAGTTTGCCTTGTTTTTACAGTTTTCTGGGTATTCAACCACTACAGGAGACTCAGAGCTGGGCTAGATGGATCAGTATGGCTGTTCTGCTTGTACTCATGTGGCACCGCTGCTGTGCGGCGTGCTGCAGCAGGTGGGCACGAGGCGTTGCTCCAGCTGTGTCGTGTACTCCAGTTGTCCTCTGCTGTCAGCTGGGGACTTGGTCTCGTGTTGCCTGTGAAGGTCTGGATTCAGGTCCTCCACGAAAAGCATCTGGATTTTTTTTTTTTTTCCACTGGAATACAGCTTAATATGAATGGAGAGGAGAAACTGTGTAATACTGAAAATCAGCCCTCTTTCCTGTAATAACTGACTTTCCTTTGAGGCCTCTTCTCTGAAGCTTTACTAGACAGACCCTGCATAGCTTCAGAGCTCTGAAAGGATCGAGGAGCTGTAAAGTCTTCTTGTGAAAGAGAATAAATTATATTGAGCAACTCCTACACACACACATACAGGAAAAAAAATTTCACCTCCTCCCATAATATCAGATTGTTGATATTCCTTGCATAGAACTGCAGGGAATAAACAAATGTATTCATTAAATGTATTCACCCAGCAAGGTGAACTGAGGACAGAATATCAGTCCAGATATCCAGGCTTATCCCTGAATTTCCTGGATTTTATGGGGTTTAAGACTGACTCTGAACAGGTCTTAAGGGCATTTTCTTGGTGGATTAGAAGGGTCTGTGTTTGGACAGTCCCATCTATAGTACCTATGGGACTGCACAAAGCCCTGGTTTTACTATTTGTATCTGTTTTTAAATCCTGCTGTTCACTTGCCTGAGTCAAGCAGCTTTCGAACTGGAATTAGAATTGGGTACATAGCATGAGGAGTGTACGCATCTGGAAAGAGCTGGGAAGACGCAACCAATGTTTCACAGACAATGCTGGAAAACAAACAAAAACCCCTCTAAAAATATGGTCTGCAGATGGGTCTTTATATTTTCTTTTCCCATTATTTTAACAGGGAAATTTCATCTTTAACAGGCGTTCAGCACAGTAACAGCAGGAAAATGGCTCAATGGGAGTAATTTTCCAGGATATCTTTCTGTCTGGGTCAGAGCACAATTTCTCCTGTGCCAAGAGACCCTGTTCCTCACATGGTGGCTGCAGTGTTGGAAATGTCGTCACCTTCATTTGGTGGTGTTTCCAGCTGAGACAGTACAAGATGAAACTTTAAATTTGCTAGGGGTATTTCTCCAGCAGCAACTGCTGGTATGGGGCTCTCCTGTGGGCTTGTCCAATTTACTGTGGAAAGTGTCGTGTGGCTTGGGTGGCCAATCCCAGCTCCAAAGATGGAGTGCTTGTTGCAAGCTCATGCCAAGCCATCTGTAAGATTTGTCAGATAAATGTGACTAGCGAAGTGGCACTCGTGAGCAGATGAAGGGAAATTCCCTAGGGGATTCTTTATTCGCTCGTCATTAGCAGGAGAGGCAGTGGGAAAATTCATTGTTCAGCTGTTCGAAATACTGGTGAACGCTTGACACTGAATAATCTTTGTGTGGAGAGGGATGTCTAACGTGTCTTGGGCAGCCCAGGTACTGTGCTGGAGGCAGAGTATCATGTTCTGCACATGGGTTTACCTTGATGAAGGATAAGGATAGCTGAGTTCCTCTGAGTCTTGTATTTTTGCCTCAAACACCTCTCCTCCCAGGGTAGCCGTGTTCAGTGAGTGCAGGCATGGAGCAGCCTAGAGGAGTTTCCTGGCTGCTCTTTACCTGTGTATATCCCCAATTTTAAATAGGAATAAAAAACTACTCCTGATGTGCGAATGTACTACCTGCTTGCCAAGTTCATGGGCTCTTTGGTGGCAGTTCTGCAGTGAGGAACAAGTCTTGCTCTAGTCATGGGGCTGGCTGAGATATGATGCCTTGCAGAGCAAGCTTACTGAGTCTCTGTCCCCAAAGAAGAATGGGAGCTCTGCCATTGAGTGTGTGTTTTTGAGAGAGAAAGTGGGCTGACAGTCCGCGCTGATGAGAAGCATCTTGCCAGTCTTGCTTTTTGCAGAACACCTTTGGTGCAACTCACTTTGCTGAACCAAAGGGAGCTTTTAGTCCTGAAAATGAATAATTCAGTCTCCCATGAGTACCTTCTCCAGGCAAGATGCTTTAGGCAAAGCCCTTGGTTGTTTTTTTTTATTATTATTATTTTTGTGGTGAGACATGGAAGTTTTATGGCATCTCCTTTTGTGTGCTGAAAAGGGCATGCATGGATATCTGCAGGCACAGTATATCCTGCTGTCATTACTATCAGCCCTATTACTCATTCAAATTCCCCTTGTGCTGAGGTTAAAATTGAAGGGTGGTTTTTTTTTTTTTTTTTTTTTTTTGTCCCGGAGAGGATTGGGGTGAGGGGACTGGACTGGCATTTAGGGGACTGAAGAGAAGGGTCTGCAGTATTCCCAGTTCCCCAAACTCCAAGGTGGGCTCAAGACCAGTACAGGTCCCAGTCTTTGGGGAGGCTGATGTGGAGAGCTGATGAAGAAGACATGGGGTTAGATTTTCTCTCACTGACTCCAGTGAGTCTATTTCACCCAAAAGGATTTCTGGTGTAGGGTACTGTGAAAGAATTCAGATATCTCCCATCACATACTCACATGGGTCAAGATCAAAACCAAACCAACCAATCCAGAAAACCACTGTCCTAAATCCACATTTAGCTGCTTCAGTATGTAGGCAGGCTTTCAAAAGATGAACACCTCTGTGGTTCCACTAAGCTTGAAGGAGACATGTTGCAATATCTGACTTCAGATGGTAGTATGTGAAATGTAAAATGTCAGTGAATCTTTATCAGCGAACGGATCACTTGTCAGATGCAGCAATTTCTGTCAGTGAAAAAATATTTTGAGTTTGGGTTGAAAGCACTGGATAGGTGGAAAAATGAGGTTATTCCAGCAACAGATCCAGAACTCGCTTCAACTTTCATGTAAATAAATTAATTTCTGTTGACTCCAATACAGTGTTACTTGTTCACATGAGACCAGTCCTTTTTGCATGGGGAAAAAGTCATGTCATGAGATCTTTTGATGTTGTAGTGTGCCCTGGCATATCGATGGATACATCCAGTGGAGGAGAACAATCTGGGACACTTGGTCTGCATTTGTGCTTTGCTGGAGATTTGCTGTGTAACCTGGAGCAAATCTATTAATCTCCCAGTACCTCAATTCCCCAAATGCAAAAATGAAGATAATAAAACATAACTCCCTTAGCAGGGTAAACACATTAAAAAATGCACTTAAAAGCAGTTGGGTAGTAGATTAATGGAGACCTATATCTTGTGGGGAAGATTTGTTGTATTATAAATAATACATCTTCACAATTATTCCATTTAGTCTGCCTTGAAGCCTTCAAAGACATACCACGCAAATGTTTACTGGCAGCGTGTTTCCCCCCTTTTATTGGCCAACTACATGTTTAGACCAGACTTTTCTGTGGCAAAGTATTTCAGCACATTGCACATGGCAAATGACTCTCTTACTGTAGAAGTAGTTTTTTTTTTTTTTGTAAGAGAACACCCCAAATAACGCTGTACTCAGCAAAAGCCTGTGCACCTGGAATAGCTGTCTCTGAGCAGATTTTCCTCGCAAAGTGTTCATTATGCTTCAGCCTGGAGCTTTTGACATAAATGGAGGATGAAGGAAATCTGGTGGGTACCAAGGACAAACTCTTCAAGGGTGAGTTAACTTTGCAGATCACCTGAAAGACCTTGAGTATGTCTCAAGACAGTGAAGCAGTGTTGGTGCCAAGATGTCCCAGAAGATGATATCCAGTGTTGCAGAGCATGGTTGAAATACCCAGGACACAAAATAGGGTCTGCGAGATTCCCAGTACAACATAAATGTACAGATGCTATTCAAGACATTAGACCACCCTCTGTTGTAGTGGTGTTACTTACCTTCTCTGGACTCTGTAATTACTCATCACATTACGGAGGAAAACACAAGTATTGCAAGCATTTTCCTTGAACTTAGAGTGGGAACTTAAGCATGCAAGGGGGGAAAAAGGGCTATACAGAAACTAAAAGGAAGGGTGTGATTCTTTTCCCATTTGTGCTTATTTTACACTGGTTTTGCCTTTGCTGGAGTAATTCTTCTTTGACCTTGATGTGAAGAGTTCAGAAGCAGGCCTGAAATGCGTGGAAACATGTTTGCCTGCCTAAAGATGTCTCTATGAGGGTATTTTTGCTCTCAATGAGAGTACTCCTTGAGAGAAGCCCTGTGGAGAAGGACTTGGGCGTTGTGATGGACAAAAAACTGGCCATGAGCCGGCAGTGCGCTCTTGCAGCCAGGAAGGCCAACGGCATCCTGGGCTGCATCAAGAGAGGGGTGGCCAGCAGGGAGAGGGAGGTGATCGTCCCCCTCTACTCTGCCCTTGGAAGGCCTCACCTGGAGTACTGTGCCCAGGCCTGGGGCCCCAAGTACAGAGGGGATGTGGAGCTGTTGGAGCGGGTCCGGAGGAGGGCCACCAAAATGCTCAGAGGGCTGGAGCACCTCTCCTGTGAGGAAAGGTTGAGGGAGTTGGGATTGTTTAGCTTGGAAAAGAGAAGGCTCCGGGGAGACCTCATTGCGGCCTTCCAATAGTTGAAAGGAGCTTACAGGCAGGAGGGGGACCGACTTTTTACACGGGTGGATAATGTTAGGAGAAGGGGGAATGGGCTAAAACTGAAAGAGGGGAGGTTTAGGTTGGACATCAGGAAGAAATTCTTCCCTGAGAGAGTGGTGAGGCGCTGGCACAGGCTGCCCAGAGAAGCTGTGGCTGCCCCATCCCTGGCTGTGTTCAAGGCCAGGCTGGATGGGTTCCTGGGCAGTTTGATCTGGTGAGCTAGTGGTTGGCAGCCCTGTCCACGGCAGGGGGTTGGAACTAGATGATCTCTGAGGTCCCTTCCAACCCAAGCAATTCTATGATTCTATGATTTTGAGGAAAGCAGAAACTTGGAATTGGCTTTTACATTAGTGCAGGTAAGAATGTTATTTTTGTTTTGTACAGTAAAAGCTAATGTGATGTGGAAAAGAGTGAAAGCTTTGTTTCTGTGATCAGAATATCAAATAGAGAATTGCCTTTGCTCACATGCCTTTCCCGTGGGGACATGCCTCAAGGACTGATGATGGCAGAGGTGAGCTGTCATACTCTGTTGCAGGCCACTCGAGATAGAGAGCTAGAATGGAGGACTTGTTAGTGTACTAGACCTTTCATGCTCTTGCCTTCAGGAATGGGAAAAAATGTAATAAACCTCTGGTAATTCTGGTGGCAGACATCATCCCTGATCTTCTTTTTCTGCACAGCTCAAGAGGTTTTGTAGCCAGCTAAAACAGGTCAAGTATCAGGGGATTTACTTTTAACCTTTGCCCCGCAGCACAGGAACTATTGAATTGATTATTTTCTTGTTGTCTGCTTCTTTGTCTGTAACACAATATTTTGGGGTGGAAGGCATTGAGGAAGATCAGCAGTGGCACAAAAGCATGAAAAATGCTGAGAAGAATACCTCGAGGCCAAGACAAAGTCACCTTGCAGATGGACTTCTGCATCAAGCCGTAGCACCTGACAGTCCTCCTGATTTTTGATGCTAATGCCAAACTACAGCAATGTTTATTTTAATCTCTGGCAAACATCTATGCATTGGGTAATAATGCAAAGTTGATCTCATGCTTGGGAGGGGCTTGCAAGAGTGAGTACGTGCTACTGTCTGTACTCCTGGCTGTGCTGGTGCAGTTGCTCCAGTAGGCAACGCTGGGCATAGTGGGAGAGCTCATGGCCTCTTGTAGTGAGCACAGCTCTGAGCTTGTCTGCAGCCTGGTCTGTGGTCTGCATGGGCTGTGCTAGAGGAACCTGTCAGAGCCAGCAGGCTGAGGTGTACTTCTCTCTGACCTCTAGATGGGATGTTACTGCTGCGAAGGTAGCCTCAGCTTGGGAGTACTGGTGTGTGCTGTTGGGATGGCACTTCTGGCTATAGTTTATTAATGTCTATTCCACAGCAAAGCCAAGGCAGCCTAAGAATTATCATCTAACAAAGACAAGAGGAACACTTCTGTTATTTACACAGTCCATTGTGGAAAGGCTATGGAGGCATTCCTAGGTAGGAAATTCCCCTAAGCCCAGGGAATTATATCTCATTGGTGGTAAATTGGTGGTCAAGGCTTTGTGTGTTTTTTTTTTTGTTTTTTTTTTTTTTTAAATATATTGTGTGACTGCTCCTGTTGCTGCTGTATAACCTGATGAAGAACATTTTATTCCTCTGACTTGGGCATCTCACCATGGCTTGATGCCTACAGTCTACATGTTAACAAAATCTCTGTTTTAATGGAAAATATCACAAGTTATTCTAGATATTCCTTTGAATATATTGTTCCTGCATTTTCCATTATGGCCAGCTTGCCTCCATTAGTAGTGCCTCACACTCTCTAGTCAAATCACTTAAATGTGTTGATTTTAACTGTCTGGAACATACAGCCATATAATGCAGGGTCATTTATTCTCCTATCTTGTCCTCATCTGTTACCTAAACTAGCAGAGTAGGCAACAAAGAAATCAGTGGCAGCACCAATCTCCTGTGTTACTGTAGGTATGTACAGCACCTAGCGCGTTTGGGAATATACATTATTGACGCTGCTGTAGTGTGAAGGGGCCTTATTGCTCTAGGTATTACACAGGCAGACAACAAAATGTAGTGCCTTCTCAAAGAGGTTACAAACAAAATGTAGGTAATGATCAACTGGTCTTTGCAGCAGATTCTTGTAGAAAGGCCAGTGGAGTAAAACTACATATATTAAATTATACTACTGTATTGGCACATCCTACTGAAATTATAGGGAGACCATGTAAGGCTTTTACTTGTGTTAAGGATCTGGGAAGGCTGTTTGTCAAATTATTTGGGAAGATTGTGCAAGGACTACCTGGTGAGAGCAGTGAACCCAGTGAAGAGAACCTGGAACGATGAAGTTAAGGTCTAGCTAAAGGCCAAAGGGTCATACTGGAAGGGTGGCCGAAGAGTGGCTGGAAAGAGATAGTAAGGGTCATGTCACAGAAGATTAAAAGGGCATTTCTACCTGTGCTGAGCTTTATTCATAAAAGCAGGTGAGTCAAATATTGAGACTTCAGTCTGTTATAGCAGAGAGGCTGCTGGGGAAGTTACTGTACTAGATCAGAATCATAGGAAGTTCAAGGTTGGAAGGGACCTCTGGAGGTCATGTGGTCCAAGCCAGCTGAAGCAGGGCCACCCAGAGCAGGTGCCATCACCCTGCACCAGAAGGAGAGGCAGTGAAGTCCCAGACAACTATTTTTCCTGGAAACTGGAGCTATGTTGTATTTTGGCCAGTTTTCTTTGGGAGGAAATTGGTGTCATGCCTCATGAATAAAAGACGTGATGAACAAATGTCAAAAACTCGCAGAAAATGTCTGAAAATTGTGGTAAATATGGCACATTTACCCTTGGAGGACAAGACGTGTTCTCAAAGTATAGGGACAAAACCTAAAAATCCCAGCCACACTGGAGTGGACAGGCAGCCTTTGGAGAACAGGTAGTGGAGATGACCAGCACGTAAGGAAAAGAGGGCGATGGAAGCATAATCACTGCAAAGAGATTGGGCTGGTGCAGAAAACATAGCTTGTGGTTAAATTAAAATGAATATTTTATTCTCTTTTCCTCTCACATACTTTATTTACAGCTTTTTTGGGGGCTGTAAAGATTTTTTGGAAGGCATTGTTGAGAGAGAATAGTAATTTTAATAGGCAGGGAAACAGTTCACTGTGTCTGGTGATGATTATTAACTGTCTGTTTCATGGCAGAATTTGGGGAAGAGCTGTGAAAGCTGAACCTGCATATCTCATTTGAGCAGGAATATGTGAATTTCTTCATATCAATAGGGCAGAGCTTAAATCTTAAATAGGGACAGAAAGGGAATGGATACTAAAAAACGCACATTAAATAGATTCAATGTGAATCACATGAATTCAGATGTGAAATCTGCAAACACAATCTACTGCTGTGTAAATCGGGTTTATTTCAAGTTCCCGAGTTTGAACTGCACCTGAAAGAGCTTAGCATAAGTAGAAATACGCATCTGTACAAATCTTCTTGCCAGAGTTTAAAATTAATTTTAGGTTAAATTAGTGCACCTTTAGTTCTAACCAAAGATGTATGTTAGAACGGAAACTGAGTTCAGATTTCTGGACTTCCAGTAGAGCACATGTACCACAAGCTCAGCTTTCACAGTGTGAAAATTACTGCAACAATGGGAGATGCAGAGCACAGTGGCATAGGACGGTGTTAATCTTTGATCTTTGTCATTTGGTATTCTACTGTAAGAACTAGGGTTCTCATGAAAGCAAAGAGAAAACTGTTTCTGTCCCTGGGAGTGCAGAGGCCTGGAGGTGAAGTGTTTATACCGTGCTTTGGGGAGCTGAGCTCTCAATACCTTACAGATTGTTGGTCTATAAATGGAAGAGTTTCCCTGTTATTCTTTCTCTTCCTCTGCTCATGGTGTGAAACAGCATGACTGGAAACATCACTTGAATCTAAGGGCTGCCTTTTTTTTCACCTTCCCTCCAGGCTCAGATCTCTCTACTGCCAAGTTGGGAGCTGGTAATCCTCTGCAGGGTCATCCAAGTTGCTGAAGTGTCAGACTTTGGCTGCTCCCTCGGTTCCCATGAGTGCAGGTGCCCATTCCTCTTGCATCAGGGGATGCTCTATTTGCACAGCCTTAACAGCAGCACGTTATGGTTTTGGCCAGTGCAGTTTATGATGGTGACATAGTACATTTATTTTTAATGTGGAATTGGCCCGTGCCTGATTGAACAATATACAAATAAAAGATATGGAAATCAGAACTGGTTTGGCTTGCTGGCCAGCACAGACAAGAATAAAAAAAGAACAGCTGAACAATTCCAGCAGGTAATTCTCAGTCTTTGGTGGGTGCATAATTAAACTTCCCCATACCAGAGGAAGAAGAGAGCAAGGCTTTTCCTAGTAATATCACATGCATTTTGGGAGTAATGATTATGACTTGGAAGCATTAATTCTCATACAAGATGTTCTTCATTGACATTCTGGTTTTGTGAATATTAAAATTTTTATCATCTGGTCAACAACTCTTGGTATTCATTTTAGTGTGGGGGTATAACCACACTAAATAAACTTTAGGTGAAATAAAAGGGCCATGACAGCCACTTTGTTAGGTCTGACCCAGCTGCAAAGCCTCTGAGAAGGAATAAGTATCTTGCAACTTTTGTGCTATGTGGGCAGGCTGCTTTCGGTATCTATCTCAGGCAAAGATTTCACTTGATGACAGAATTATTATTAAATCATATATTTGGTTGCTGGGAGTTACCCCAGTCTTGAAATTCAATAGATAATAGGCTTTATGTCACTGATAAAGTAACTAAATTTGCATACTATGTTTGAAATAAATGGAACAAGCAAAGGGAATCTCTAGTAAATGTTTTCAAGACCTTTTTGCTTTACTTTTGGAAACAAGTGAAAAATGAAACATCTCCTGGTGCTTGGCTGGGCACAATGACCCCATGCATCTTAAAGGGCTTGACTGTTAGCAAAACATGGTTTAGTTGCTCTGTCTCTGGGGGGTAAAGAGGAACTTGTCGGGTCTTGTTTTGGGGATGGCACCCATGGAATACTCTAGGGATCCTGAACTGAAAAGCATGTGAGGCATAAATCTGGAATTAATACAATCACATTTTCATACTTATTTTCTGTCTCAAAGATGCTTAGTAATGTGATGGAGCAGTGAGATCTCTACACTCCAAGGAGGGCGAGGGGGAAATCAGACATAAGGGTATTAATGATATTAGCTGTAGCAGAGGGCAACTATCTTGCCTGATATTCTTTCCATGACATAAATAAATTTTCTGGGTGTCTTGTTAGGCATGATTAAGAATTCTGATGTAAAAGAGCAAAGAAGATATGGATATTTTCATTTTGTCTTTACTACTTTTACTCCCATCCAAGATAAAAATTTTAGCAGCAAATTTATCTCTGTTATGTCTTCCCTCCAAGTCAGCTTGGGTCTGTGCTTCAGACTGTCCAGTGTTTGATAATTCCCATTTAAGACAAAGCTACGGTTAGTTTCAGACTGTAATAGCTGTCAAGGTGTAAAACACACAGCCTCCATGCAAGCACAGCTTAATTGCTAAGTAATCCATGGCTTTCAGCTGTGATTGCAAGTTAGACTGACAACATGTGAAATCACTACAGTGAACACTGAGCAATCATTAGCTCTCAAAAACTGTCTTGCAAGCAGTTCCTCTTGCTAGAGGGGAATGTGCTGGGGGGAGGGCTCTGGCCAAGCTAAATCCATTGCAGAATTCAAGCAAATTCTCAGGGAAAATGGTTAGATGTTTTGTTTATCCAGGAATTACTGTAATGGATTTTGTCTCAGAATAGAAAATGGAGGTCATACTAAGAAAAGGAAAACGTTTTTCTTTCATGTGGTCAAAAGTGGAAGCCTTCCAAATTTGGGAGAATACAGTAATAAATCTGCAGCCACCTAGAATTATGTGGTGTTACAAGTGAAGACAGCTCCAAACTTTGTTCTTGCAAGAGGAATGAAGCTCAGGTTCTCTTACTTCGGAGATGAGCTCAGGCAGGGGTGGATCCATAGGCTGCTTGCTGCCATCAGCTCCCTCAGCAGAGTTGGGCAGTCCGAGCCCCCCTGGCCTTTCTGGGCATTGCTGCATGTGGCAGGTGTTTTGGGTAGTTACACTGGGATCTTCATGAACAAGTATTGCCTGTGGAGTAATTAAATCTGGGACATTCAAATTCAGAGGCTGCACAGGACTGGGTGGCACCTTGTGGGCTTCCGTATCCCTAGTTAAGGCTGGCAACCATGTCAGTTGAATTCAAGAAGGGAACTGGTCAGTCTTACTTCTTGGTTCTGTGGCTCTTGGGAAGCTGTTCGGATGCCTCTGTCTGATCACTGCTGCTTCCCTTGCTGAGGTCCCTCACTCTGGTGTTGTGCTCAGGCCTGAGAGGGCACCTTTTTCTCTGTGACAGCCTCGCTGCATCTTTAACACTATCAATTCCTTTTGTGTGTGTGTGTTTTTTTTCCTCCCCCTCTTGCTTGGGGATTTTCTGCCCATTTTCTCCGTGTTGCCAAGTGGTTCTGTGTTGTAGCTTGTTAGCTGCCAGTGTGTTGGTGTTGCATATGGTAAAAAAAAAAAAAAAAAAAAAAAAAGTATAGCTGGCAATGTAGTATCACCTCCGCAAAAGAAGATGCAAAACACCACCGAATCCAGCCCTGAAGCTCTCAGACCACTGCTCCTGCACGGTCAGCCCAGGGCAGGAGCCCTTACTGATATGCTTAATTAGGGATTGCCTCATGGTGAGGGGCTGAGGCTGAGTGAATTTCTGGCTACACAGTGAATGTTGTGTAGGATTTTAAACATTGATATTAAATGCTATCACTGGGAACTCTGTGGGGCTCTCCAGAGAGCAATACAGGTGAGCAGGGCGGAAAGCAAGGTGGTGTTAGAGGCAAGGACAGGGATTGCTCCCTGCCCAGGAGGGAACAGATCCCTGCAAGGAGGTGGTTCCACAGTGTGGGGAGCAGAGGCCCATGGAGGAGCAGGCCGCAGGAGGAGTGAGGGGGAGGTGGGGTGAGTGGGGCCAAGCCTGGCAGGTGGTGGATGTGCCAGAGCCTCGGGTTGTCGTTTGCGCCTTGGTCACGTGTGTGCAAAACGTTGCCGCTGGTGTAGCCGGGTATCGCTGGCTGCGCGTGGGTGCAAATGGCAAGGCGAGATGTGGGACGGAGCGGAGCTGGGCCCAGCTGCTTCTGTTTATGCTCCGCAGGAGGGAAGCAGATGTGCGGAGTGGCTGTGGCTTGCTGAAAGTCAGTCAGGGTTGGTGGCCACAGGGAGGCTGGCAGGGCCCTGGGCCAGCCCGGAGCCTTCCTGCCAGGACTTCCTTCCCAACCCACAGTCCTGTGCTGATGCTTGGCCATGGCTTTCACTCCACTTGCACTTCGCTTCTTGCGCTCATATCCAGATGTTCAGCCCTCATCCCTGCTTGCCCTGCTCTGAAGTCCTGGCAGAGTTTTGGATTAAGTGCTCTTTTCTATCTTGAAAACAATAGTAAAATTCCTGAATAGGGGGGTGAGCGTGTACATGCATGCAGATGAGTCTGAGGAAGGAGGCAGCTGAAACTGAGCAGCAGTGGTGCAGGGAGGCAGCCCAGGGCCTGTTGAGCTCTTTGGCATGGTGCAGTGCAATGTCCCTCTGCTTGTGATAGTGGGTGGAACTACCTTGCAAATGCCAATGCCACTCCAGTTTGTTTTCCAAGACTTTCTCTTTACCCCTGAGGACCAAAAACGTTTAAGAAAAGAAAACTTTCATCCCACATAGTCAGTGGTTTCAGGAGCTGGGATCTGGAGTTGGTCCTGGCAAGTGTTGAATGGTAGAAGAGTGGTGCGCCTTGGATGGATGTGCAAGGAAACTGGGCAAGACACAGTTCCTCTGGGTTCTGTACCTCTGTTTCAAATGTGAATAGGACACGTGGCTCCTGACACATGTTGTCTAACCAGCTTGGTTTTATGTGCTACTTATTCAGGAAATTAATCAGGAAAAAAAGATAAGGGAACATTATTCTATTCAGAGTAAATCGCCGTGTTACACAATGCTGCTCCCATTGCCTAGGTGAAGCTGTTTAAGAAAATGGGCTGGCTTGAGGGCTTCCTTCTGATTGTCTAATTAAACTTCCAACCTTTGCAATTATGAAAATAACTGTGTGGTTAGAACTACTTGTATATGCTATAGGTAACTCCTGAAATAGCTAGAAAGATGAAGACATTTGTCTCAATCTTATTCTGAGATTTCACTTATGCACTTTGTGCTACTCTGCATTGAAATACTATCTCTAGAAAAGACCAAACTTATAAATGCAATTACTGTGATAGCTGAAACTAGAGGTCCATCTATTGCAACATTCCATTTGCAGCAACACCCAGTTAAAAAATGCCTCTGAGGAAGGTGCAAGAGAACTGATAAGACTCAAACCACTTGGGTTTTTATATCCTCAACAATTAGCTTTTGCTTTAAAAATCTTTCCTTCAAATATAGCCAAGCAATCAGAACATAAGTCTTTGTGGCAGAGAGTTCCACTAGTTAACTATGCTATGTATTAATGCTTTCTTTTAATTATTTTTGTGTTCTCTGGCCTGCACATATACATCTTCTGCTGTTATGAGAATATAAGCACAGATTTATTTTTTTTTAAGTCTGGAAACATTATGGCTATTATTCACATTATGTTTGATTGCAACACCAGCAATTATAATTCCCAAATAGTCCTATTTATTTTATATAAGTCAACAAACTCCGTTTTTAAGAATATGCATCCCATTGTCACATTACTCTCCTTTTCTGTTCCTACTGGACCTGTTGATATTGGAAGCTTCTTTCTGTCTGATCTCTCGGGGTGCAATCCTTCTCAGGTGAACATGATGACTCCATCTTTCACAGCACTGTGAAAGTGGCACTGTGCACTGTACAAGTGGCATGTTCTGACTGCCATAACGACGTAGGTTTTAATTGCAGGAAGGCTATAGGTGCAAATACCAGAAACCTGACATTTGAACTAGTGTCACTTATCTCCTAACCTCCTGGCTCATCACTGTGGATGAGTTTTATGATGGACAGATAGCAGAGGCTGTGTTGCCCTCTGGTACAACAAAAATGGACTTCATGCAACCCTAAGTGTTTATTATCAGTGTCTCTGTTAGCACCTTATCCTCATCTTTTGTTGATGTAACCGAGCACATCCCTTTGTTAGCTTGCTAGTGCCTTATAATGACATTCTTTTTTATCCTGTTTTATCTGATCCTTCTTATAAAAACAGAGCTAAGTGATGCACAGCTGGATGCACTCTGAGAAATCTGCTGCTGCCTGAGTGCTACCTGTAAGTGTGCTCAGAGGGGAGTGCTGAGCTGAAGAATAGAATGTCTTTTGTGATTGATCTGTCAGGCGGGTTTGATAGTGCGGAAAAAGTAGTAGGTGTTGTACGTACAGAAACGCTGAGGCTTGGACTCTGTTTTCAGTCTGAAATATGAAGTGTGGTTGAAATTTGAAGGGAGAGAGGGACTTTGCATAAGCAAGCAGTACAAGCAGTTGAGCGGCTTGCCTGGTGCGTTCCAGTGATTTTTGGGTTTCTAAAGGCGCTGGTTGCAGTGGGGACTGCAGTGGGGTAGCCAGTGGAGGTACTGACAGAAGCAGGGATCTGGTGGTGAAGGTGCGATACATGTGGTATTCAGCCATCACTCAATGCTTCACATTCTTGTGAGAAATCTGCTTTAATCTGGGTCTGGTTCCAACTGGCAGTGCATAACAACAAGGCTTTCCAGCCTTCTCCTCCCCCGGGGTTTCAGTCCTTAAAGATGCAGGTTCTGATAGCATGTTTTCCTTTCCAAGCCAAAATTTCATTTAAAAAATTGACAAGCACTTAAACCCAGCAAAATATTTAACCTTATTGCCAGGCAGGAATTAGCCTTTGAGTTGCTTTCTGCTCATCCATGGTTAGCAGCAATATAGTGATCAGAAAATGGCATCATTACCTTTTTCCGTTTGTATTTACATCCACGAGTTCTGTGAGGTCACCCTGTTGTCACCGGAGCTTTTCCTAGATCTCTCTCCAGTAAGATAGCAGACTTCTATTTTATTTTAATATTTTTTTGCCATGTAACCTCTGGGCCACCTTCTCATGAGGCCCTAGCAAGGAATAGGTAAGGCTGCAGCTTTCTGGGACCCAGGTGTTCTCCTTACTTTCCTGTCGAGATACGCAGCTGTCATGCGGTGGTGGCTGTCAGAGCTGAGCAGGGCTACTTATGGATCAGGATATGTCTACTCTGACTTGCTTCAGGGTGACCTTTGTTTTGACACCATTTTCTCATATATCTGGTGGGCTGAAGATGATGTACACTGGTGATTATGTGCCTAGATACATGCTCTATCCCAAACTGTTTATGCCCCCAGCCACTGAAGTGTCCTGTTGTCAGACTTGATCATGTGAACTGTACAGTATTGGGTAAAAATAGGTTTGATACGCAAAGTCAATTTCTCAGCCTCAGTATCTTTAAATGAGTCTACCTCAGGGAAAGCTACTTTATCTCTAGCCATAGCAACCAGTCCAGGCTCACTTTGCTCCAAAAGGCCAGTTTTTCGTGTCCTTTTACAGCTGATGTTGTCTATGGTTTTTGCCCTACAAAGAAGCCCTGGCAGTTTTCTTACTGTTTATTTATTTATTTTTGTGGCCAGTATAAAATAACTCTTGCCCTTCACTGAAGACTTCTGAATTGCCACTGACTTTCCTAAGCCGCCCTCAAGATATTTCTCCATACTACTGTAAGAAGTGTGGTGTCAATGTCTCTTAGTAAAACCCTGCCTAGTATCTCAAAGCCAAACACAAGATCAACACAGACAGTCCTGTGCTGGTAGCTCTGAGTAGGCCTGGTGTCAGTGATGCTGGCCATCACAGCCCAGTTTACCCAAGATGGGAGGGATCGGAGTTTGGAGGGTTTTACAGGACCTGTTTGCTCAGAGCCTTGCATTGCAGAACTGCAGCAACCATCATAGTGCTCTAGCTGCATTGCCTTGTGAGCAAAGGTGCTGGGTGCAGCTCCTGGTATCAGCTGTGAGCCTCTGTCCAGCTGGGCTCTGACAGTGAAGGATTTGGGGTTTTTTTGCTGTTTGAGAATTATACCTGTGCTCAGTTCTTTGCTGGATTGGGACCTAAATATCAGTGAGGTTGTAATGGGCTCAGTTTCTAGGTAGCTAATAAGGTTGACCTCTGTGCAGTCCTCGTGAGCCTCTGGATGTATTATTCTCCAAAGAGAAACTATAGGCACCAACTCTCTAAAGCACACTTGATTTAGGATATTTTTTCCATTTACTTTAATTATATTCTCAACCCGTTTAGCAATCAGACAAATGTGTAATGCTTGGGGCGGACCCAGTTCGCCTGTGGGAGAAATAGTTATTTTAAATAAAAACAGTCTTTTTTTTTTTTTTTTTTCCCTGGAGGTGATGAAGACCCGCAATTCTGATTGACTAGTTCACCAATAGATAAAAATCAAAATATCATCAAACTTATCTATTTACAAATTGTCCAGGAGCAGATTGTGAAATTGTCAGGTTTGTCATGTAAAGTTATTCACTAATTTCTTCAGGGAATAATTAGATCATTAGACAAATATGCCATAGGCAATCTGTGTGGGAACTTGTGTAATTAACCAATCCAAAATGAGTGATAAATTGTATATCGGTAATTTTCACACTTAGCAATTTAAGATGTGTTAAGTAGTTTTGTCATCAAGTTAAGGAACAGAAACAATACATTATGACTTATATAACTAATTAGCATTCCCGATTCTACAAACATAAACAACTTGGAATTTACCTTGGGTGACAGTTTGCTCATGTGAGGTAGGGGAATATTCATGAGTATGGAACTTTGCACTCACTTTTTGCAAATGCTTGAACGTTAAAGAGGTCATAAATCTGGTTAATCAGAAATTTGCCTTTCAATTCTAACAAATGTTCATAGTATGTTACTAAGAAAAAAATAAATCTTTTCTTTCCCTGTTATTGGCTCAGTTTCTTGCAAAAACCTCTTGACAGCACTCACCAAATCAGAATCACATAGNTATGACTTTCACTGCAAATGGACTAAGGAGGGGCATGGGCTGAAAACTGAGCGTGTAGTAGTTTGGAAGAGTTAAATGGAGAACGCATGGAAGATATCGGGGGTGGTTAAACTCTTCTCTTGCCACAAGTAGAGGGGGGCACAAGCCTGGTTACTGCATGGAAAGGCTGTGATCAGTGCAGTGTGGGTGGGGCTTTACACCATAAAGTGGTAGAGGTTTGGGATGAGTGTCAAAGAAACAGCCTCTGGATGCCGCAGTCTGTTAGAGGCCTTGGTATAGCCACACGAGACGTTGGGATGTGCAGTGTTGGTTGGGGAAAATAAAGGCACTTGCTGAAGGTGTGTATGTGTATAGATATGTATATTTTAACATGCATAGTATGTGTGCATATATACATGCAAAGGAAGGTGGAGCAGAGTACCTGATGGGCCTCTTGCAATCCTGAACTTAAGGTCCATAAACCCCTCAAATTTTGCAATTGTTTCAGGCATAAATTTTGCAGGTCCTCTCATCCTTTTGCACATCTCTTGTCCTCTCCTTCTCTGCAGCACCTTTTAGGTCCAAAGTGAGCTCATCATTATAATATTGGGTCAAGCACTATGCAACACTATGTGTATAATTAACAAGGCTGCAGTGTGTGCAATCCAGAGCTACTGATGATATCAAGGTCTCTGGGAAGAGCAAGCAGCTGTCTGCTTTTATACATTATGCTGATACTACAGGAACTGTGAACGGTCTCTGGTTTGCTCAGAACACATAATTCAACACAGACAAATCAGTGATACTGTCCAGTTGCAACAAACCACCAAAAAAAAAAAAAAAATTCAGCCCACAAACAGATTTAGATGTTCTAAAGATCAGTGGATTGGGTTCTCCCTTCCCACTTCAAAAAGATGTGTGAGTGCCAGCATGCTTTTAGAATGAAAAGTTTCATGTACAACACATTAAAAATATATAGATCAAAAAAAAAATCCATTGCATTGCTGGAGAGTCAGCAGAGGGAGTGTGAGGTAGGAAGCCCCTTTTGTAATATCTGAATGACTGCAATGTAGAAAGAGGAAAGTAAACAAAGATGTGTGAGCTAGAATTGTGGGAAAGAAATAGACCTTAAAATAAAATCTTGATGGTAAATTTAAGGTGACAGCAGCAACACCCCTTGATGAAAGTTGCGATACCCTTGCCCTTGGATGCACATAGGCTTTATTGAATACATGTTAGAAAGTGTAATAACTTCTCTTGCGGCTGCCTAAGCACTTCCAACTCCTGTTATTTTAATTATTCTTGCGATATTTTGTATTCACACGCTGCAAGTCCATCAAATCATATTTGCATTAAATTCTTTGCCTTTTTGTATTTTGACTCTTCAGTTTCAACTGAAATGTTATGGAGCCTCAGTATCACTGAGATGGTTATGGAGTTGAGCTTAAATTGTGATCTGAGTGAATTTTATGTGTGAAAAAGCCATAAGGCAAATAACAAGATTTTTCAGGGCTTGAAAAGTCATGATGGTGCTCAAACACTTTGAGCTGGCAATGCTAGCAGTGTTTAAAAAGTCATTTAATGAGTGCTTTTCTGGGGAAGTCCACAGAATCTATTTAATCTCTGCATCTTGTAGGGTTTTTCTTTCCTGTTACACAGAGACATGTAACAAAAAAGTTTATAGTATTATTTTTGCATTTGTGTTTAATTCATCTGTTCTAAGAACTGATGCTCTTACCCTACACTATTGTACTTTCTGCATGTGTGTATACACGAAGTTGTGAATTTTTCCTACAGCCATGGCTGTAGCCTATCAAGTCTGAGATGAAGCACCCTTCTGGCTGTTTCAGAAAGATGACCAGGAGTGGTCTTAAAATTTAAATTGAGCTTTAGTTAGAGGAGAAAATTCAGTTTCTCCGTCCTAGAGGTAATAAGCAATGCTATACTACTTGGATGATATTTAAAGTAATTGAATGTGGTTTTGTCTTGTCTGGCGCTTCAGAAATGCGCAGCATGACCTTTTTTACTTTCCAATAAATCTGCATCTATGCTGAAGATGAAAATGAAGATGAGTGGTTGTACAGGAGATACTTGTGGGCTACTTACATTTTTTGCTCAGTTTTGAATACTGTTCTTTACCTGTACTGTAATTTACTTTGAAGTGCATGCTTACAAATAAATGCTTATTGTGATTAAGGAGGAAATGCTGAAAATCTTTTTTATTTTAAACACAACACATGAAAAAAAACAACCAGCAAAACTGTTTGAAGTCTGCTGTTCCTTTGGCTGCTAAAGGTCACTCCTTGTAGGCCACAGAGGTGCAGTCTTCTAGCCGTGTCTGTATCTATTTTGGGCTATTGTGCTAGTAAGTTGTGCTTTTTCCACTTGTTTCTATCCAATATTATCTTACCCAGTTTATTTTCAGTGTTTTTTTTTTTTCTCCCTTCTCCCCTTCCTAAACTTCTGTCAATGTGTTATGGTAATGCAGCTCTGCTTTCCACTCATGAGGTGCCTGCATTCATTGGTGGGTGATACGAATAAGTAAAACCTGTCTCTTAGTGCGCATTCACAAGAGTGTTGAACTGAGATTACACTGACATCTGAAATTCTGGCAGTTTGTAACTCCAAGTGCTTACACTTTGTAAATCTCAGTCGCGTCCTTAATGTAGATTTTGTTTCGTTTCTTGCTAAAGAGTAGAAAAAAAAATGTAAATTTAGAAAAGACTGTCACTCTCCCCCTTGGTCTTTGAGTATTTAAGTCATTCCTTTGTCAACCCATCCAATGCGTTTTTACGGCAAAAATGCCTGGTTGGTTTTCAACATCTGTGCTCTGGATGGGAACTGAGAGGCCTCAATGTGTCTTGGGTGCAGCACATCTTCACCATAGCACAGGGGCATACAGGTAAAGCACAAGGCTTCCTGCAAAAAATACAAATTAGACTGATTTGAACCGAGCATTGTTTGAAAGCTGTGATGAAAGATGCTAGCATCAGGCACGAGTTTATTTGATTGTATCAAAACTGTCCTCTCACTTGAAGAAACTGGAAGCAAAGTTGGTGTGTGGTGCTATAACTGGCTCTGGTGCTGCTGACTTCTGGGGAAGGTCAGGTCCAGGTGACAGTGGGTGACTCAGGGCTTGTGTTGGTGTGGGCTGAGTCACAGAGCAGAGTTAATTTCCCTTCTGTCACTTGCAAAATCTGAAATGTGTGACTCTGGCCTTCCCTAAGAAGAGACTGAATCATGTCCTGAATGAGCAGATTCGAGATCTGCGAGGAACAGGACTTTTTCTCTTGATCTGTGTGGACAGATGTCACTTGCTGGTGGTTGTTACTGTTAGGACTGCAGGATGCTTTATCTTTGCTCATGTCTGAGTTCAGATGTGGCTTTAGCTCTCAAAACAGCATGATCTGTTTCCTCACCTTCATCCCTTCTCCACAGATATCTGCCACCTTCTTGCCCATGCCTATGTGCATGCACTTAAACTCTTTACATCAGCTGAAGTAGTCTTGATGTTCCTGTATGCCGCAGGCTGCCTGAGAATACATACGTCTCTTTTATTTAGGGCAGCGGGAACCAGAAAGAGTTAGCTCCATACCTCTGACTCTGAAAGAGCCCAGAGGCTAAGCAAGTACCTGCGATACTCAATTGTAACTCCGAGAGTGCACAGAAGATTGTTTTTTCTGCCTTGTTTAGTGAGGCTTGGGTTAACATTGCCGCAAGGGTCTTTCTCTAGTCTAGACCTTGGAAACAAAGACTGTTCCCCAACAGAGAGCTGATGAGCCTCAACATGTCAGAGTGACGACCATCATTTGCCCTCATACGGCATCACCTGCTAAGTAAGGAAGGGAAAGTTCTAGCTACAAAATTAGATGGTTATACAAATACAAAATACTTCTTACAAAATGAGAGTAACATGCCAAAATAAACCACCACTCTCTGGAGCAGAGAAATAGAGCAGCCGCTCTTGGGCAAGAAGGAAGGGTGTAACTGCAGATGCTCCTAGCTGGGGAGAAGTGGTGGAGTAAGAGGGCTCATGGCTCCTGGTTTCTGTTGCGCAAATTTTATGGCCTTTAAGTATAGGGCTCTGCTACCAGACCTCATGCCTTTCTGAGTAGAGGTGGTGAGACGTGGCTGTGCTTGCTCCATGGGCTCTCTTGGCTGGCCAGTTTCATGATGCTGGTGTACCTGGTGGCCCCTGGATGAGGGAAGGACAGGGACTGGTGGTGATGGGGTCCAAGTTCTGCCTGCAGTGGCAGTTGATGAGATCATGAACACGAGCATCTGGGAGATGCGGTGCAGGAACAGAGAGCTGAGATGGGCTTTGGTAGCTGGTGGGGTCCATGGCTCCCTACTCATTGCAGCGAGGTTTGGCATCAGGCCATCTCCAGCCAGTCTCTACTGGTGCCCCCAGGGACTGCCTAGCTCTACTCAGTCAGGTTGTTGGTTGGTCTTCCTTTTTCACACAGGGAGTAAAGGTAGTGCTGCATTTGAAACATCAGCATCAGTTGCAGACCCTCTGACTTCTCTGTTCGGTGTTTCCTAGTCAAACACTGCTTTGAGTCAACTGAAATGTACTTAATTCTTTCAACTTAAACAAAGCAAACAAAAGCAAAAGCAGCTTCTGACCAAATCAATATATTTAATTTCTTGTTATCTGAGGTTTTTGTCACTTCTGTTTAAAAAAAAAAAAAAAAAAGACATTTCTAACAAAACCCAATTTTGCTTTTAACCCTCTCCATGAAAACCAGAACTTATTTTAAAGCCTGAAGAAGGGAGTTTGACTTGAAGTCAGTCTCAATTCTTTCAATATGCAGATTCAAGTTTGACATGCAATATTAAACCCTGTTGATCTGAATTAAATTAATAAATAAAACGGTTGTCAAAAATGTTGCCAAGCCTTCCTCATGTAAGCTTCTGATTGCCAGCTGCATTTGGTTCTTATTTTTAGGATTTCTTTGTATTGTAACAGGTTGAAGCCTTAAAAATGAGGGCTGACATCTTGAATACCAAGATAATCTCTGGAAGCCTAGGCCAAAAGATGCTGTAGTTGCAAGATCACTGACTTGTGTAACAATACATTTTCTTTTGTGTTTGAATAACAATGCTGCAATTAGTTTTATTTCTTCATACTTAATTTTTTTTTAGGGGGGTTAAGCAAACCAAACTTCCAAGTATGCTGTACTATTCTTTCTCAAATGAGAGGTTGAGTATGCCAACAGAATTTTAGTTAGTTGGCAGCATTTTTCTCCTAAGCTGCTGCAGGTCATCTTACTGGCCAGACCCTGTGTTGCATTTGGAGCCAATGGAAAGTGGTAACCTCAACCTCCAGACCAAAGGCACTCCTAGAGTTGCCACCAGCGCACCTACAGCAGCTATCATGTCTCCTTCCAGAGGAGACCAGGTGGTAAGAGTGATCTTGTGTATTTTTTTCAGCTTGCAACTAAAGCAAAGACCCATGGGCTGTGCTCTCTTTTGGTGTGTTTAGGTTGTACTGTTTTTCTGAAGAGATATCTGAGTGACAGAGCCTCCTGGATCTCGATGCTATGCTTTATCTTCAAGACTTGCACCTTGGTTCTGTCTCTCAATCAGATGATGCAAACCATGCTTTATGGTTTCAGGTGTGACAATGAAAAGCACAAGAGGTAATACCAACAGCAAAGTGCTTGGCCAGTGTGGACAAGAAAATGCATTTGCTACATATATAGTATGACTTTTTTTTCCTGAGCTTTGGTCTTGGCTGAGCAAGTGGAACAGTCTTCAGACACTGGGTTTGGAAACCCTCCTGGAGTCTGTAGTTACCCACAGAGTTGTGAATTCTTTGCCAGTGCAGTCCCTTTTTGCTGCAGAAAGCTGAGAGGGGAGCCAGTGTTACAACCTAGGTACATCAGCACTCTCTGCTGCTTGTCCTGAAGAAAGCTTCTCATGGTTGACTGTAGCAGGCCTGATTTGTGGGGCAGCCAGCTGGGGGCATCTGTCTTCACCCACCAGCTCTTACTATTCCAAAAATTCATGAGTTGTTCCTCTGTGGGTTCAGGAGGGATCAGGTTGTGCTTATAATTGCTTGTGGATAAGTGCAGGTGAAACTTCTAGATGCAGCATTTAGCCTCTCTGAAATACTGGCCTCAAGAGCCATGGCAGAGGTTGAAAATAAGTAGAGTACACAGCTGTTTGATTTCAAGAATCTTTTAATAAGAAGGAAAACCCCCCACCTTTTTTCTGTTCATTTTCTGGCAATTCTTTCTGGCTGAGTTGGACCAGTGCTGCTTTGTTGATCCATATGAAGCTTGCTGAGCCATATAAAGACCCTGCTGTCATATTCTTGTCAGATACTCTGTCATGTGTTTCTGCCCAACTAGTAAAATGTCATGCACAACAGAGCCTTTCCTACATGGAATAGCCTTGGGCAAATGCACTCTACTAGCGCCTAACAGCCCATGGGATCTAATTTCTGCTCCCTTACTGACTGTTCATAACCTTTCTGTGCACTTCAAGCCTCTTCATACTAATCCTTTCTCATTCAGTCATAGCAAATAAGAATTTGGAGAAGGGAGCACCAGCCAGGGCTGGGCCTGGGGACCCAGGTGTCTGCTATGATGAACCTACATTTCACTCACTTTTCCACATGGTTTTCAGGAAGCAATGTGTCTGTGATGACTGAACTACAGGGAAAGGTTTAATGTGTTGTTGCTTTTCTTGCCAGTAGGAATAACCCTTTAGTTTAACTTATGATTCTATGATTCTGTGATTCTCTTTGTTGGAAGGGACCTTTAAAGGCCATCCAACTCCAACTAGGGATGGGGCATCCACTACCTCTCTGGGCAGTGTGCCAGTGCTTCACTACCCTTACTGTGTAAAAAGCAAAAACAAACAAAAAACTTATCTCCAATCTAAATCTCCCCTCTCAATTTGAAACCATTTCCCCTAGTCCTATCACAACAAACCCTGCTAAAAAGCCTGTCCCGTTCTTTCTTGTAGTCCCCCTTAAGATATTGAAAGGCTGCTATCAGGTCTTCCTGGAGCCCTCTCTTCTCCAAACAGAGTAACTTGCTGTTGTCTGTGCTTCTAGAGTTGGGAAGACCCTGTTTGTGATCCCTGCATGGGACAGCAATGGAGCTGTCCTGCTGCCTGTCCTTTTTGGATGACAGCCCATACTGCACACTGAGATCCGAGGAAAAACTAGCAGAGGGATACCTGATGCTCAGTATTAACAATTAGTTTCCAAATATCTGTGGATTTCTGCAGTCTGCCTGTGTTGGTTTATACACCCAAAGAACAGCATGTATTTTCTGAGCTGCAGCAGGAGAGGCTTGTTCTGTGAACACAATGATTTGGCATTCCCCATGGGATGGTCCACTTGGGGGCATGTTTGCCAAAAGTTCTGTGAGGTTCCGGAATAATTACTATTATGGAGATCTCTTTAAGGTGAAGCAGGTGCTGAGAGGTGACTTTTGAGGTTAGGTGGAGTCGAGATGCCTGATTAATTGCTATAGTTAATTAAATCCACCTCTGAAAGTGGAGAGAGGTGAAGATGCTGGTTGAGGAGCTATGTGAGTGCAGCATTTCAAACTTCTCAGGTGAGCTCCAGGATGTTGGAGCTTGCTTAATGTTGGTGTGTCATTCCAGAGGCAAGTCTCCCTGTGAAATTCAGTGGTTATTGGGTCCTGGGTACCTCAAGGGATTGCATTAAGCTTCAGATCTTTTTGTCCACACAAATCCAGCCCAGTTTAGCAGTAGCTAAAAGCAAGCTAAGTAAGTAAGCTAAGTCAGTGGGTAGCAGGTGGCTCCTTCCTGTAGCAGCCTCCATTGTGGCACCCACAACACAAAATCAGCTCACTGCTGTCAGCAGATGCTGAACTTGTACTCATCTCTTGTGAGAAACCCAGCCCTGCAGGTCAGGGCTGGGCTGAGATGGCCTGGCAGCCAAGGTGCCCATAGATAAAGAGATCACATTTTTCGTCAGCTCTGCCAAAATGATTCCTTTCACCCAGTGATGATTTTCTGAAGTATTTTTACAGCTACACTTTAGAGAGATGCAAATCAGCTGATTTGTGTGTCTGCATCTAATGACCTTTGCACTGAAGTCATACCAGAAGCAGTGCAGATAGAGTCAGCTCTGCTGCTGAGCAGAATGCAGGTCCCTTGGCAGCAGAAGCCTGACATGGTGCCTGCTCTCCCTCAGGCAAGGAAGAGGCACTGTGATTACAGCTATGCTGGGACACAGAAGGTCAGCCAGTGCTGACCCCTGTTGCCTCTGCCCTTTGGGTGACCACACCTGCTGGTGTAATTGCTCCTGGACCTATTTCAGTCTGGGTGGGCTGCGCTAGCTGAAAGCATTAGTTGGAGAGGTGTTAGTAGATGGATCTGGGGTGCAAGGAGTTTATCCAGCTGGACTGGAGGGGATATGTGACAGCTGGAGATGGGTAGAGGCACAGCTGGGATGGGAGGACTGAGGGTCGCATTTGCAAATGGGAGGATGCTGCTTCTTTCTCCTCCCCTCAACACCCCAAAACTGGTGGTTGTTTCAGTGAGTTGTACCTGGGATGAATCTCTGCTGTTGGATCCAATCATCTCTGAGATGGGCAGGAATGCTGAGGCCATCCCTAGGAGCTGGGGAATAAAGGATTGCTCCCCTGTGTGGCATACACCAGGGGCAATGAAGGAGAAATGTTATTACTCATAACAGTATGAAGTACCCAGAAGCGTGCCCCAGTTTCGTGGTAGGCTATAACCTTGTGGAGGTGTCTGATAGCAGCTGTGGCCGTGCAGTACCTCTGACCTCTGCAGACCACAGTGCTGGAACAGATTCAGCTCAGGATGGCTCTGCTGGCGGAGGGAAGAGGTCAGACAGCCTGGGGACAGGGAGGAAAAACTCACTAGGACAACTGGCGTCTGGACTGATATGCTTTCTTTAGTCTTGGAAAAGGTTCAGCAGACTTAGCTTCTCTTGAGACAAACACTCCTTAGAAAAATAAGTTCAACCACGGGAAAGTGCCCAGACATCACATTTTCAAAACAGAATGTTTCCATTTGCTTTCATGCATTCACAAAGTTTTAGTCAGTCTGTCTGAAACTAACTGTGCTGTTACAGCAGGAGACTCGGGGCTTTCTATCTTACTGCATAATCCCCATGTTTGCTCTAGGTATGTCTTAGGAAACAGCCAGAGGCTGGGTGCCTTTCAGGAATTGCTCACTGGCCTAAATGACAGACATGATAAATGAGAATATAACAGACATCAGAGAAGGGCGGAGCAGGATATTACAGCTTGTGGATTCATGGTTTCTGAGTTTAGATGCACCTATATTTTATTTGCTCTTCGTTTATACCAACATGGGGGGCCAGATTCTCATGCCGTGTGAACAATGAGCTCAGCACAGGGCCTGCTCTTTGATGTTTGTAGGCAAAGGGATTTCTCAGGAGCTGTTTGAATGAGGTGAGGGGCTGATGTGTGCTGACTAGAGCTTGGAAAGCTGTTCCAAGCATGAGAGAAGGTGTGGGAGATGGTGCAGAAATGCCTCTGTGATGAGGGAATGAAGGGGAACGTGAGGTCAGTACTGCAGGATGTGCTGGGGGTGGGTCGGGTCACATGCAGGACCATGGGCAAATCCATTAACTTCTTTGTGCTTAAGTTTTACTGCTGCAAAACAGGGCTGGTAATGCAATATACTTGGCTCCTGTGGTAACTCACAGTTGATAACAGAGATGTCCAAAGTAAACACAGCTAAGCCTGGATCTGGGTATGCATTGGGGTTTGTGCTGTTCTTTCCTTTTGATGCCTTTAGAAATCCTGCCAAAGTCAAGTGGCTATGAGAAACTGGGTTTTCTATCAGCAGCCAGAGGCTGAAATCCCAGCAGAAGACCTCTTATTGTATTATTCTTGTTCATTAAGTACCTCCTTCAGGGGTTAAAGTAGCCTGTGAAAGCGTGTTATCGCAAGCAGTGGAGTCTTACAGCCTTTTGGGAGGAGGAAAGATATGCTATCTATACGCTTCAAGAACTATTCCCAGTGGCAGCCATGCAGCGTCCCCTTCCCCCAGTTCTCTCGTTGCTTTACCTGGGCACTTCAGTTAGCGCTGATAACGCTATCCACAGGAGAGCTTTCTGAGGAATTCATGTTCACTACTGACTTGAAGAGAGCTTTGCCTGCAGTTGCATGTTTTCAGCCATAGACTTACATAGGTCAGAATGCATGGTGATCCAACAGGAAAACATGTTCCGTTGCCCATATAACCATGGAGGGAAAATTCATTTCAACTGTCACATCCACGAAGAAAACTTTTTTTTTTTTTTTTGTACTGACTGCTCTATGGCTGCTGCAATGCATGCTCTCTACCCACTGTTTCCTGTCCTGAAACAAACACTGCTTCAAGCTACCATTTTGCATGGAGGCCCAAGCAGTAAATGCTGGGATTTCTTTGGGATGGCAGACCGCTTAAACGTGTGTTCAGGAACTTGTGGGCTAATAGATCCTGTCCTGTCAGATTCAATACCAGAGGGTATAAAATATGTCAGATAATTAGCCAGCTGTGGGATTAGATATCGTAACCTAAGGTACAATTTTGCTGAAGAACATGCATTAAGACAGGAGCAATGTCATTACTGAATACCACACTAAATACCATGTAGCAACATGTAGTCTTTTTTCTAGAACAATAGAAGAATAAGCAGATGTCAAAATGGATAAATCTTTTCACATATTGCTAGAAATGATCAAACAATTTATGGCAGAATTTACCTTTTGTTTTTTTTCTACTTCTAAATCCTTCACAATCCAATCTTCCTTTCTATTTGTAGCTTGTTAGTGTTTGCCAAATTGCTTCTGAACAATTTTCAGCTGAGAAGTTGCTCATGAGGCCTCTGCTCTGTAACTAGCTGGTATTTGTTCGTGATGTGCTTGGCTGGCTGCTGAAGTCAAACTGCACTCTTTCTGTCCAAGTTAATGGCTCAAATTTTTTAAGCAGAGAGGAATAATAGAAAAATACACATTTAAACAGTGTCATTTGGCATCTTGCATCAAAGTCATGAAATCTTTGGGTTCGGGAATGCATTCATAGGCAATGGTCCAGGCAACCCGAAAAGGGAATAGTATAACTGGACCAGTAGCAGCAGTCAGATTTGACTTCTGTTCCTGCTTCCCAAGTTCTTTATTCTTTAACATGGTGATCAGAGTGCTTGAGCTGCTGGTTCCTGTTCCTAGTGGTGTATGAAGTGTCAGTGTGGTGTCTGATATTTCTGCTGGGTTCCTGAAGGGTTCAGGTTTGTCCCTGTCTCCCTGCCTGTATCACTAGAGTAGCACAGCCTCACCCCCTCTACCTGTAGGGCTGAGTCCATCATTGCTGATTTGCTGTGGAAGGAGTGGAGTTGGCCTGAAACAGAATGAACTAACAAGAGAGTTAAGGGGACAACTGGCACTCCAATGCTTAAGCATGGTCCCTGGCATCTTTTAACACTATAGGGATAACCTGTGTAACGGATTTTCAGCATACTTCTGAAGAATTTATTCTTTTCTTTGATTCTTTGAGAAGTATTGATGCTTCATTATTTGGAAGTTTGTTCAACAACAGACTCCTTTTGATAGACAAAAGCAATGAGGTAAAACGCTATGCATGGGCTAAGGACAGCCTTAATCATGCCTGGTGCTACCACGTTCCCCAAAGTAGAATCTGGATAAACGGGATGGAAAGTGCATTTTCTGGAGTAGTGGAAACCTTGAGATGGCTCAAGGAGAGAGGATGTATGGGATCTCTTAGCCTGCAGGTCACCCCTATGTTGTCGTGAGTGGCAGACTAATGCGTGTGAAGAAAACGCTTATTTATATCTGTGGTTTTACCGGAGGGAATTGTCAGCTTATGCTACATAAAGCTTGAAAATATTTCACCCTTTATGGCACTCTTGAGTTGCAGGAGAAAAAAAAAAAAAAAAAAAAAAAAAAAACTATTTTT
>VXAV01008757.1:22453-36649 GCA_013399715.1 Alectura lathami | reverse complement strand
GAAGAAAAAAAAAAAAAAAAAAAAAAAAAGCAAATAACTGATTTATTTTTTGCCACCCTGTGAAAAAATGTCTAAATGCATGATTTCAGCAGATTCTCTACCCTTGCAAGTGAGATCAACATGAGTATTGCAGACTGAGGTGAGGGGGGAAAGAGAAAAGGAGGAGAATGATCACTTAAACTTATTTTAATGGGACATAACTGTATCCACATGTATTTTATCTTGACTTTGTATTGACTCATGTCCTTTCCTTTGTTTATCTTCTTAACAGGAACAAGGCAGTGATTCATTACCAATATGCAGGGGTACCTCACTTTGCATTTGTATAGCACTGTCTGTCCAGTGCCTCAAAGGCCTTTTACAAACTGTAGGGGCTATGTCTTCAGCTGGTATGGCAGTGTTATGCTGACACCATCTGAATATCTGCTCCTGCCTCAATTTCCTTTTTGTCTGTGCATGGTCACTTGACATATCATAATACTAAAGGTGCATGCAAAAAAAAAAAAAAAGGGAGATACAACCATGCAATACAATTGACTTACAGACAGCTTCTCTAACATCAGATTTCAGTGCTGTGGAAGCATCTGCTTCCCAATTCTATAGGAATTCTTTGTTCATGTAACTTCGCATGTCTTCACTGAACTGCATTGTTTGAGCCCAGGTTAGCAACAGACGTGAATTATTTTGTGCAACAGCACTATGTTTACTGTGTACTTTGTCAGTCCTAGGGGTCTGTCACCTATTTTATGATTTACCTTGCACATCAAGATTTGACATCAATGAAGCATCAGTGCTGGATATACATTCAGAAGAAAAGCGCTCAGACTCCCCTGTGCGCTTGTTTTTTCTACAGTATCTAATTATACATTAGCTGGGAAAGGTGTGCTACTGATCGTTATACTGTTCCAACTTACCAAAGCCAGAATGTCATATCGGACCAAGCACTGAAAAAACCTTTACTCTGCAAGTAGCTGCATTAATTTTGTCACCTTTGCAAAGAATTAATACGTTTTGCAATTACCAGCTATGTTTTCAATCAAGATATACTGACCAACATCGATTCAAATTCTAATCTGATTTTTTTTTTAGATGAACCTGTATCAGGTTTATTGGATTTTTTTATTGGATTGTTTTTTATTATTGTTTACACCTAGGCCATCTTATTCTTAGCATTCTTGTTTCATTGTACATTTGTCTTTCTGAATATTTTTTTTGGGACCTTCTGGAACTGGCTTGTTTTTCTATGCTGAATGAGTTTGGGTCAAAGCCACTCCTTTTTCTGACTGCCAGTAGACAGTTAGGTGAACTAGTTCATTTGAAACCCTCAGAATAATAGTAAACACAAAATAGAGGTTCCTAAATGCACAAGTGTTGTGTTAATAAATGCCTCTAATTTTTAGACAGGTCTCATTGCAAACCATGAGGGCTTACAGCAAACCCGAGTCATGTGTAATGCAGTCTTTATTTCTGCACATTAAACAAGTGTTCAAGGATTAACTCATCCTGCTCCCTGATGTGATTTGGTGGCCTAAAACAAACATGGACTAATATTCCCCCATCTGGGCTTTCACATTTCCCTGAAGTCTTATATAACCCGTGTAGTACAACGGGATGCTGTGTCACTTATTCCAAAGGTATCATCACCAGTGGAGTCTTGCCAGGTGACTTCATCCTCCCACTCAGTTTTGCCTCTGTCTCATGGCTTTTCTTTTTTGGGGAGGAGCTTTCCGGCCTGTTGTCCTTGTGCGCCTCGCTGAATTTTCCTTACACATTTCCTACTGTGGAGTCCTTCAGAATTACTGGCCCTTTTAGGAAAGCCAAAAGACTTCTTTTCATAGCTGCTAAATTCCTATCATACAGATACCTACTTTCTGGTACCCCTTTAAGATTTCTTTTCTGTTCCCCTAAGAAAGATTCCTCAGTATTTGCTTTGCTAAATACTGGATATTTCTAGCTGGGTAGAAATGTCTCCTGATTCTTTCCTTGTGGTCACAAATCTGTTTCTTCTGTCTCCAGTTCTTGCACCATCTGTCCTTCCCCCTGCAGCATGTGTGGCTGTAATTTGGGTAACTTATTGTCCAAGAAGCCTTTGTTTTCTCAGATCCTGTGCATTAGTGGCATTCAAGTTTTATACTGTGTGCATCTCACTCCTTTTTATTGGACCAAGAACACATTTGGACCACTATCAGTCTGGAAAACCTGAGCACAAATGTGACAGTACCAGAAACTCTTCCCTGCTCATCTGTTGTTTCCTTAAAGGAAACAGTGAGCCCCAGATTGGTGGTCAGCTGCAGCCACTTCCCCAGAAACCTCAATAGGTTTCATTTCAAAGGCTGTGACATCATTTTTGCAGAAGTGCTGGGTGAAGCATAAGTTCATTTCCCTCGACGCCCCTTCTTAATGTATTTTTGTTCATCAGTGTGTACAACTAATGTGAAGAGGCAATTCAGTCTCAGCAGTCATTCTGCTGAGGGTGGAATACTGATAGGTACTTCATTTAATAAAATAGTAATGCTGTGCAGCTGTACACTGTCTCTCCCACAAGAATCTCTAGGTACCTGAAAGAGTATTAAATAATTAATCCTGACAATACCCCTGTATTTCATTAGTTCCATTTCACAGGTGGATTAGCAGAGGTTAAGTGACTTGACCAAGGTCAGAATCAGGCTTTATTCCCGTGAGGAAGCCTGTTTGGGGCTGGTCTGTATGTGGGTGGATTGCTGGTCCCGTGTTGGGTCTCTGTGACAACCTGGGGTCTCTGCACAGAGGCACAGCCAAAGCCTGTGCCAGAGCGGGGAGGGAGCCGGGGAATCCTGGCTCTGTTTTCTTAATTTGTTTCCAAATATCCAGGCCGAGGATAATCCATACTAAATGCGGTGACAGGACTGAAGGGTTTGATTTGCTGAAGCCATAGAAATATGTAACCTGGTGCACAAGAGACCTGTAAGCTTTTGTTTCATATCCACTGACATCTCCTGTCCAGTCAGCTCAGCAAGTCATATTTTTGTAAAGTTATTTTGCACCATCTGCATTGAGAATGGCAACCTGGCCAATTACAATGGATTTTAGGTTTATTCTGTGAGAGAGTTTTAAAATGGAAAGAATCCAGAAGTGAGCCAGGGGGAGGAAATACTTCATCTTTCCCAAGGAAAGCTGGGGCTTGGTCCTGCAGGCAGCTGAAACGTGCAGAATTAGTTGGGTTCTGAGGGTTCAGCGCCTTCTCAGAGATGCTCAGGACTTTGTAGTGTCAAAGCACTGAGCTATAAGGTTAAGCATGAACATTAATGAAATGTTATCTCTCTACCAGATGGAACTAAGTGACAAGTACTCTGGCTGTCAAGCGCAGAAAATTGTGAATCTGTCGCACATCCCCTGACAACAGCGAGGCAATCTAAAAGCTGACTTATGCAATAGGAGTTACACTGCAGCAGGGTATCTCGCGCGGTCAGAAAGCTGACCCTTGGCAGGAGCTGCGTGCCACTGTTGTTTTCATTGCGTGCATCTAACTTTCTGATCAGCTGCTGCCTTGCGAATAATCCGCTTAAGAGGATGTTTTTCAACGCTAAAATAGCTACAAGCAAAGGCTCAACTTGCATAAAAATTACATGTATACTTGAAATCTTTACAACTGATGATTCCAGATAAGAGCAGATACTACTGTTCTGATCAGCCTTCGGCTGAAAGGTGTAACCACTACGAGCCTTTTGCTGTCAATGAAACATCTTCCCTGTCTATCAGGATACAACAAAAACATGATGTTGCCATATCAGAGCGCAGCAGTAGAACTTTCCTGGAGCCTTAAGGGATTGCCTCATATTTTACAGACTTAACTGCTGATAAATGAACATCTTTTTTAATACATGCATACTATGCATGAATGATCATGTAGTATTATCATTTTATCCACAAGTGAAATACTGCCTTTTTGGAAGTGGAATGCAGAGCATAAAGGGAATGTACATGGAGAATGCTAACATATTTGAGATGGAAATGGGAGTCATGAATATAAAACAAGCTTTCAAAGTCACTCGAACTCTGACTACATCTCTTTGGTCTTACCTTGTGGTATAAAATAAAATAAGGCAGTTCAGAGGAAACTGAAGTTCCTCTGGAAGTCTGCATGCTTGTGATTTTCAGAATAAATTTACATTTGCGTTATAGTTGACCTGCTGCTTCTCAAAAAATGTCCTTACCTCTGTTCTTTTAAAGAAGGGCTCATTTTCTCATGGAGTTTAGATGAATGATTGGAGCAGATTTTTTTGTATAAAATATTCATTATGAACAAACTGTGAATTTGTGAATATGCATGATTCCCCTTTAATCTTTTTTTTTTTTTTGAGAAACTGTTCCTTTCAAAAAAAGACAAAAATGGGTCTGCTCAAACTGACCAACAAGACTAAAGTATCAAGAGCCTAGCAATCTGTGCACAAGATGCCTACAGGCATGATTATTTTTCACATAGAGAATTTGCTGAGTGACTTTGAAGAAAACCACAAATGTGTCTGTGGACAACTTGCAAAGGACTGAATCTTGCTCAGTAAGTTAATGCATTTCACTCTAACAGCAAAACAGTAGTGGATGTCAAGTAGTTATGCTAAGAGAAAAAACTTGAAAACAAGGACTGGAAAATTTTGAGGATATACTGGAAAACCCCCTATTGTACTTGGGAAGCATATTCTTTAGTTTCCTTTCCTTACAGCAGAAAGGGAAGGGAAGTGGTCATCAGGCTAATGGTTGGGCATGTATTTAGGTGTTAGAGGTCAACTACTTGATGTGGATGTTTCTGCATCAGGTGGCTTCTGGGAGATTTTCAGAGGTTGCTATGTCATGAAATAGTAGTTGCCAGTAGGATTCCTCTGCTGCCATGCCAGGCGCCCATGAAGCCATCTGGAAGCACTGTACCGTGGTCCCTGTTGCTGTCCACTTGTACCAGACTTCTTCCTTGGCTGGCTAATCCTCTTTCTCTGTGGTAGATCTCCTTAGAATATTTGTGTGGAAAATGACTGTAGGGAAAGTTGTGGAACCTACACTTTTCTCATCTCACCAAATGACTCTAGAAATCATGGAGGAGACGAGAGTTGCCGTATTTGCACAATCAAGTTTAAGTTGATGCATGTACATCTTTCTCATGATACTGAGGAATGGGGAGATGAAGAGTAAATATGTCCCAAATTCAGCTCACAACTGTTTTTATCTAGGGTTGTTCCAGGTAGTTGTTATAACAACCATGGCTTTCCAGGAATTCAATTAAGACAAATGTTTTTGGTGCTTTCTAGAAGGTCCAACATCTGTCTGAGGTGGCCAAGACTTAGCAACAACATTTTGAGGTCTTGGGCAAGTAGGTACATGGCAACACTGGTGGTAGGATAGTGGGAGAGATAACTATGTGTGTCTTCTGAAAATGATCTCCTCATTTTACTTAATCCTCCTCTAACATGCATTTTATCGTATGATGAGGGTATGGCACTTCTCTAGCCATTGGCCTGCTGGAAAAGATTTTTCATTTCTTCAGGTAGTTTCAGCAGAGGCAGTGAATAAAAGTGAAATATTCCGCTTATGCAATTGCTGCTGGTAATAAAAAACACGGTTCCAGATGCATGCATTCACAGTAATGAAAGAAGGTTGCATTGCAAGTAGTGGCAGCTTCCGCATCGGTCATAACTCACCACACTCCCAGTTCAGCAAGTTTTAATTGGTGAGGTTTTTAGCTTTCTCACAGGCAACTTCCAAACCATCCCATTAATTCTGGGAGATGTTTATGCTGTCAAGAGATATTGAGCTCTCAAGGAGGTACCACCCTGAATGAAATAGTTCTGAATGTATAGCTTGCAGCTTAGGTAAGAACCAGAGATGTGAGAACAAAGTTTTGTTTTACTTTTCCACAGTAAATATGTAATTAAAAAAGATAAATCAGCTGACAAAGTCAGTGACTGTAGGCATCATGGATCAAGTGAATCACGAGGGAAATACAAAACTTCCTTTGACTTCTGAGTGCTGGGCAGCACTATCCCATTTCTGAAACGGGTTAAAAGCCTTCTGTGATGAAGGCCTTTACAGCCAGGAGAAAAGGATCACAGGAGCGGGTCTTCATCATGCTTGCCCGATTCAGGGTGTGCCTCTTGTCCCCACTGCACCCATGTACTCTTGCCTTAAACTTGTGTGTCGTGCCTGTGGTGGAGTGTGCCTCAGAGCTGAGGGAGGCAGGGATGTACGGTGTGGGTGGTTAAAGGGATATAAGACTCAAGTTAAATAGGAATGGAGAAGACAGGACACCTAGCATGTGCTGTAGCAAGGGGAGGTTAGAGGAAAGACATTTTTACCTTCAGAGTTTGTCCATGCTCTTCCCCAGAGTGGGACCAGCAACCTCATATGCAAAAGCTGTCCAAAAGCAGAAGCTGTCAAGGACTGCTAACGCTTCATGTTACCCAGCTTTGAGATGACTGCCATCACTCAGTGTTGAAATGCAGCCAGTGCTGGGGTAGGTCGTGCAGTTGCAACACGCGCATCATTTTTGAGAAGAATATCAACTACGTGCTAGAGAAATCCAGGCAGAATGGGAGCTGGCTTGGGCATCCGTTCTTGCATCTCTGGGCATGTGAAAGTGAAAAATGAAATATTTGACTATCGCAAACAGCTCCAACACAGTAATCTTCAAAAATGTGTTACAGGAGCACTGCTTCGCTGCTGGCTGCGGGGAAAGGAGGCTGCACTTCTGGAAGCACCCCAACCTTTTCTTCCTCTGCCACTTGTATGCTGACCCAGTTTAACTCTCTGTGGCAGGGTCAGGAAGCACATAAGTTCAGAAAGGCTACCTGCCAACTTTCATTTTTCATAGTTCAGTCATTCATGGATTTCTGTGGAAGAAACGCCCTGTTTGGTTAGGAGGTAAACTTATTTTGGCAGGGAGGTAAATTCGCAATTCTCACTGTCAAATTATGGCTAAAAAGAAAGAGAAACCATTTCTGCATTCCAAGAATTAAACTCGTTAATGTATGTAGCATTACATTTTAGCAAAGTAATCACAGCTGAGCATCCAAAATGTTGTCTTGAATGTTTGAAACAATTACTGAAAGTAGAAACTGAAAGGGTTCTGCAGTGTCCTTTAGAGAGAACCCGCTAGCAATTCTACTATTGGGTCAGCAATTCCAGATTTAAAAAAAAAAAAATGAAACAATGTATAATAAAAAAACCATGCATATTCATATGTATGTAAGTAAAACATAATGATAAAATTCAGGTTTTGGTATTTCAAACTGCACTACTGCCTCAAGCTGGGTGTTCATAATACCCATTATTTGAAGCTTAGGCTATTAAAGTACATATATGCAGACACATGTATATGTATGTTTAAAAACATATGAATTTATGTGTCAAAAAAAAGTATGGGGAGCAGAAAGCACAGCTCCTGGTTCTTACACTGTTTTTGGAATTACTCTGACTCTGTGCAAGCTCTTGCAATAAAAAGGTCTCAACTTTTGAGCCCTATAGTCTTTGGAAGCAAGGCACTGTATATTGTAGAGGTACATTTTTTATTTTATTTTTATTTTTTTTAAGTTTTAAACACAAATGTCTTAGAAGCAGCACACAAGTTAGCAGATGTGGAAGGCTGATTTCTAAGGGAGATTTCAGTTCACAAATTGTAGAGGAATTTTTTCATTTATACTTGGTGTTTCTGGTGTATAAATGGACCTGAGAGGACCTGCTTAAATAGTCCTTTAGAGCAGTTGAGTATGGCTATGTGAGGACTCCTAGAAAGAGAGAGAAGTGAATTATTTATCAGGGAAGTTGAAATGGATGATTCATTTTTGTTTAGTGTAATTACGCCCCTAATATTAATATATAATCAAACATATTGCTTAGGGGTTGACTCTTCTGATTCTCAGCCTGAAGATATTGTCTTTCTTTCCTCCTTTTTTTCTCATTAGTAGCTTAGGTAGGCATGAAAAATCTTTTGAGCTTCAATAAAAGATCTTTGTTGTTCTTGTATAGTTCAAAAGCAGTTAATTTTTAAGACCTCAAACTTGGCACGTGGCCATTCTCAGCTGGCAAATACACCCTTGTTATTTTTGCTGTGTGTGATTTTTAGTTCATCTGGAAGCTGCTGCCAAACAACTTCAGACTAATTCTCCTGCCCCTTGCCTTTTCCTGTCGCTCTCCAAGTGCTCTCATGTGCTTCCACCCAGTTAATGAACCATCTGTAAAAGGAGTAGTGTGTTCCTTGATTTCTCTGCTGAGTCCCCAGGCTGTGGTGGTGGCTGGTGGCTTGCACAGTGATGACTGTCAGCAGGGCTGGCAATGCTGTGCCCTACCCAAACCATCAACCTATGGATACCAAATTTCTAGGCACTGTAAAGCTAGTCCATTTTGGAGCTGTGACCCAGGGTATATCCACTTGCTGTTCCACTCTGAGATCCGTTAGTACGGGCAATTGCATCATTACGACCACATTGTTTTTTTGGCATTGGATTTGCAGCTTGAGAGAAGATTCTTGTAGCTTCAGGTGTCTAAAAATGGGAGCTGGAGTATTTTGTGAATGGCAAGTGGAAGTCGTTCAGTGGGAAGGTTAAATAAGATGGTAACTGGAGAGTCTTCAGTCTAGTTAATGGAGACAGGAGTTTAAGTGGATTTTCCTTCTTGTTTTAGAGCAGTTCAGGACATGAAAGCAAATGTCATATCAAATGTGAGAGTAAAACGTAGGAGTGAGCTATCCAGAGGCAGAGGGTGAATACCATAGGCTGGCTTGGACAGTATGAATAAGCAGTTATTCTTCCAAAAAGTCCTCTTTTAAAGTAATTTTTTTTATTAGATCTAGTGAAATGATTTATTTATTGCTGTATATTTTCTAAATTGATCTTTTATAGGAAATGTAAAAGAAGCTTGCAAATCTCTTATTTTCTCATTTTCTATTCCACTTTATCAGTAACAAACAGAAAATCTGTCTGGGAAAAGATGCAGAGAAATACAAAACATTTTTTTTTTTTCCATCTGTAAAAGGAACCAGTACATCTTTGAAACACTTCAAATGGCATATCTCTCTCCTCTACCGTCACTGGCATTTACCGTATTATTACAATAGTGTTTTGATAGTACAGCTGAAGAATGCAAGGTATCGCAAACACGTAGATTAGATTCACCAGAAGGAGTTTGCTTAGCAATTGATTCATTGCTGCATGTGTATTGCTAATGCTTCCTTTTCCACAATGGAGTATTATCAGTGCATGGTCCACCCACGTTTCCTGGCATGGTTGGCAATGCTTACAGCCAAAGGTGGCTGGAAAGCCTAAGTCCCCTTGAGAAGAAAAAATCCAGGTAAGTGAGAGGTGATATCCAGGAAGAATAGAAGAGTAGCCACTGAGGGACAAGGTATATTTAAAAAATAGTAGTATTTGGAAGAATGGAGCTAGATGTTGACATTTTTGATCCTTTGGTGTTGCAAAAGCCCTAGGTAGGCCAGAGGAGTATGAAAATAGAGGTGCACTTTGTGTTACATAGGTTACATATTTCCGAAACACAGAAGGGTGAGTTTGCACTGACCTGGTGGTAGAGTGAATTGAGCAGACAGCGCTGGCAGCATAGCCATAACTTGCTGAGAGTGACAAAACTGAGACTGGCAATTGAAAATTAAACACACCAAGGTTTTTGATATGGTTTTGTTTTAGATAACAAGTGAGACATCTGCAGAAGCTGATATGAATTGTCTAGATTCCCAGACGCTTCTTGCACCAGCCGAATTTCGAGAGTGTCTGTCCACAAATGTGATCTTTGCTACAAGTGTTAGGTACACTGATCTTTGGAAGCTGCCTTTGCTCCACCTACACCAGGGCCTTTACTGATGCCATTAATTAGGAAGATATTTCAGTTTTAACAGGAGGCTACGGAAAGGACAGGGTTTAGTCTTGCCATGCATAAATCCTGAAGAATGACTGCAAGTTCCTCAGCCCCTTCGCTGCATCCAAGATGGAAGGTTATGAAAATGATGTGGGTTGCAGTATAGCTGAAGCTTGGTTGATACTTGTATCTCTAATCCTCTTCTCATTGGACCGGTGCTCAGTGGTTCCTCTGCTTCCCTAGCTCTTGGCAGAGGTGGTAATGAGCTGGTTGCAGCAGGTGATAACAATGAGGATTGTTCAGGAAGAATGGGTGGGACCTTCTGCCTGCCTCAGCTTGTGTGATGAATGTCCTGCTGTACTATTATATGACCTACAGGCTTTCTCTCAGTCTGGAGGAGAGGCATCGAGCCATTTGAAATCAGCTATGCAGTCAGCTACTTGCTTTTAGGCAAGTATGTATCTGTGGATCTTCTAGCTTTCTTGCAATTTATCTATGAGCAGTAAATACAGACACAAAATAAAATGGAGGCAAAAATCTGCAGCAGATCCACACGTATGTTTTCATATTTTGAAGGATAATTTGGGTCCATTTCTTACTTGCTAGTGGCAAAAGAAAATCAAAAGCTACTGAATGGAGAAAAAAGTAATTGACAAGTGACAAACTTTGAAGATCAGAGAATGGGCAGGGTGGGGGATGGATGGGAACAAGCAAACAAGGAGAAGCAGAGTATTTTTGTCTTGGGACTTTTCTGCCCTGCACTAAATATCATATGGTCTGAGTAAGTTTGAGTGAATTTTCAGTTAGAATTGTTAAACTTGGCAGTGTGGGCTGCACATTCAACAGGACAGATTTATGAACTTCACTCATGCAGGAGGATAGACCTGTGTGCTGTTAGCAATAAAGGAACCAATAACCTTGGTATGAATCCCTCCACACCTGCTCAGTTGAAGGTCATGGTGTGATAAAAACCACATCCCCTAAGAACCCATAGTTCTCAAGGAAAAATGCATGACTACTACTTCTTAATGCATGCATTACTTTGCATTCATCTTAATTGACCATCCAGAGCCCAACGTCAGCTGCAGATTGTGCATAGTGCATAGGGTTTTTGATCAGTCTTGTGCACCTTTACGGGTGTTAGCAGGGTCTAGGTTTCTAATTACTTTGTGTCTTTCTTCATTCAGTCTGCCTTGTTGAAGTTCCTGGTATGAAAATTCAGGCAGATATATTTTAAAATGTATTGGGCTGATGTCCTGATCTTTAGGATTAGTGATGCTTTCTTGTGTAATTGCACAAGGTGCTTTATTTGTTAGCTGGTATCATGTGGCTTCTGTTTTTCCTGCATGCATTAGGCTGTTGTAATTCCTTAAAACAAACAGCTATCATTTTTCTGGTCTTATCTTTTACAGTGAATCTCCTCCTTGTGGATCAGAGAGAGATCTTTCCTTTTTGGTGTAAAAAGAACACATTTTCCCCTTTAACGCACCATAGCTAGGCTGATAATACCCAGGCAAGGCTTCAGTATTTGGAAGCATGTTATATACATTAAATCATGCAAAATTCCAATCAAGTATGTATTTTTTTTTTTTCCCCCACATTGTACAGATGAAGAAACACAGTCAAAGTAGTTAAGCTACTTGCCAAACCACACAGTCGGTTAAAGACGGAGATATAATTGGACTTTGTGGTTCCCAATCCATGTTCAGACTAGCAAAGGATATTGAACCTCTGGGTTCTTTTTGTATGTAATATCCAAAAACTCTTTGATTTCTTCATGCAGAAGGAAAATGTCATTGACAGAAAGACCATTTGATTTTTCTCAGCCTCTAGGAGAATATGAATTATTTTAGAACTGAATTTTTCATCAGAAAATTGTATGCTGACTTTATATGTCACAAATGCCATATGGGCTCCTAAATATGGAGAGAGAATAATTGAGACCCTTTGTACTGACTCACTTCTCTGATTTTTAAGGAATCTAAAGCTGATTGCTAATGTGATGTACTGCTTCTGTGGTTAGATGGTCTTAGCTATTAACTGAATACAGCCGTGCAGTACCTTATGATTAATTACATGTACAACAGGTGTTGATCTTGTTGGACTGAGATTATGAAGTTCACTGCTATCCAGGTGGTCTGTTTTAATACAAAAAGACCAGTAGCATAATGAGCAAGAAATTGAACTAACAAGCAGGGGGGAAAAAAATACTTGAATGCATTAATCACCTTTAATAAGCTTAGCCAGCTCAGCACAGCTAATCAGCTGGGAAGTCCTTGCTTTGAAGAAGCATCAATTGTTGTATACCCAGTAGGGTAAATAAAAGATAAGCCAAGAGCGGTGGGAAGGGTGTTTGTACATCTAAAAGCTTTCAAGATTTTCCAAATACAAGGCACCTGGTATGATGGTTTTCAAAATTATATTAGTCAAAATGAAGGTGCAGTTACCTTTTGAGAATGAAGAGATGTCATTCAGATATTTTTGGATGCAGTAGTGTGGCAGTAATTGTCGAGAAGTGCTGGTTTATTTACAGTATAGCTCACTTTAATTTTCACACTTTGAAGAGAAAAATGGACCTAATTTAAAGCCTTCCACTAAAAATTTGAGGCTAAGATGCTACTCTTATTTAACAAGATGTGCTGGTTATTCTCCTCTCCACAGAATATTTTCAATTTCATATGCATCAAATTTTTGTATTTGAAATTTACAGTGGATGAAATCTGTCTAATGATTAGCTAATAGCCCTTTTAGCATAGCATGCTTTTTTTTTTCTTCATAAATATATTTTTGTTCTCCTAACTCTTGGCTTTGGAACTCTTATCCACACAGTATTGTACTCCTTGTACTCTTGTAATGCTGAACTTGTTGGGTGATTGCAGTGTACAGAAACATCACAAATGCTCGGAACCTCAAACGATGGACTTCAGCGATACTTCTGTTATTTCTGTTAAGAAGAACTTTCTGATTCTGGAAGTTAAAGGTTAAGACTGCGTATTTCACCAATATCTCAATATTTCATGCTTATTCTCTTAGCAGCTTCCCCCAGGCTGGAAAGGAAGGAGAGATGGGTCCCACAGTACCTGTGGCACTCGGGATATGACTTTATCAGTCTGTTCATGTAATTATTTTTTCCTTAACTGCCTAATCCTATTCTACCTCCACCCCTTTTCCTGTGAGTTTTCTTTGGCAAGTGAGAGGCACAGTGAGCTTGGAGAGTTTTTTTTCCTCTCTATACTGTTGTTTTTTGTTACTGCTTAGAAAACTAACTTCAACTTTGTTATTTAAAAATATTTTCCCTGCACTCCCATAACTCTCAAACAAATGAACATATCTTCCAATGACTTTCCAGATCAATATATCCTTGAAATGAGACAGAGCAAGTAAAGTTTCAATGTTTCTGAGGAAGCGAAAAAGTAGGATTGACAGGGAAGTTAGGCTGTACTTCACAACTCTCACTTGATCTAGAAATCCTGATGTCCTGACGTGGAGACATTGCTGTAGGACTTCCTTAGAAGGAAATAACATCAAGTATTTTTAGGTACAATGCACTCTGAGTCAGAATAAGGTGTTTTCTTAAGGGTGACTGCAGCTGTATAGAGACACTTGGTTGCAGCAAGCAGCTTACCCTTACCTGATAGCTTGGTGTAGCTTTTCCTATACAGTAGGAATATAACAGTGTCTGTAATAGTACTGAGGCAGAAGCATTTGCTGTTAAATATTCTTCTCACAACTTCTTCCATACGGTTACTGATGGTGGTTATATCAAACTTTTGGGCATGCCTATACAAGCAACTCAACATAGGTGAAGTAAGATATCGATGCTATAGCTGGGTGCCTGTGCATAACCGTCCTGTAGCTTGTAATGACCTGATGCTGTTGTGATTACAGGGTAGGTAAGACTCAAAGTATCAGCAGCGTGTGGGTATGTTCAGTAGCCACTTTGCACAAAACTCCTGGGGTTTTCACAGCTGCCTGGCACACATTTTGGCAGAACCCATACTGAGCTGACTGAAGAAAGGGTGATCTCACCCTCATGGTATCTTCATGTTGATGTNTTGTCACATATTCCTTAACATGTTTAGACGAACATGCTCAGAGCTGGCAGAGCATGCAAGGCAGAGATGCGTAGCCACAGTGCTGGAGGGTGAGGAAAACCTCCAGATGCTGGATGCTTGCTGAAATGTCCATGATGTCACTCGTTTACAACAGAGTCCTTGCAAAACTTCCCTTTCAGCAGCATCCACAGTACATGCAACGCAGTCCTGAGTATGCAGGAAGCCTGCCTGTCTCAGCTGGGGCTCTCAACCTAAAGACTTTGAGCCAAGGTGAGAGCAAAACTGGCGTAAGGGAGGTGAGGGGCAGCCCTGT
>VXAV01008757.1:11213-22433 GCA_013399715.1 Alectura lathami | reverse complement strand
CTGTCCATGTGTCAATGTGTCTGTGCCAATGACCCTGCAAGGAATGACCTGGATGCAGTGATGGCAGATTTTGCCTTCCTCAGAAGGATTGGATTGTGTCCAAACTGCTAATAAATTATTGAGTCTGCAAATGTTTGGTTCTTATTTTGGGATTTCACCATCAAAGTACTTGATATATAATTATGATCCTTGAGGCTGGAGTACAGCAATTTGCTTTTCCGCTTTGGGAGAGGGAAGGTAGAAGGAACAGCTGCTTTCCCNGGAACAGCTGCTTTCCCCTTCCCTGCTCCTGTCCCAAAGGCTATGCACTCACAATAATTCTGGGTGCTTTAAGAAAAGCATACAACCCATGTGCATGCTGTTGTTTATAATACTGGAACCAAACATTCCTTTTTCCCTGAATGTCATTTCATGTCATCTCAAAATGGATGCATAAATGTCACATCAATTGCAACTTGTGCTGAACTGGGGCCCTCCTACCACTCAGTACTAATGACTCCTGTATTTGCTTGTACACCATACAAGTAACACTTAAAAACTGTGCTAATAAGTAGCACACAAATAGCCTCTTCCAGAAATATTGATGCAAGTCTGAAGTCCAAACCTTACATTTTTTTTTTTTTTTTTTCCAAAACTTAACTCTAGTTAGGCTAATGAAGGACAAACTCTCCATTTCTGAGTTTTCCGGAAGACATCAGATGCTTCAGTACTCTTCAGAACTCACTATCAAGCTGTAAAATTAGACAAAAAAAGGTACAATTGGGTACAAGAGAGTCAACAATTATTCCAACAGTTTTTCCTATCCTATTCGTTCAGCAACACCACAAAACAGATCTTTGTTCAAGCCAAGTGACTGCAAATGGGGATGAGGCAGGACAGAGGGGATATGGGGTGGGGTAACCTTTATCATCCTCAGGTTCAGAAATCTCAGAAGAAAGACCTGTATTTGTCGATATAATTTCAGCTCATATCTCTCTGAGCAATGCTATAATAATGAGCGATGTACAGTAAGGAAGCCAACCTAGAAGATACCTCCCTCACAAATTACTTTGCTTCCTACAAGCTTGCTGTACTTGTGAGCATATGTGCATGCTGTCAAAGCACGATTTCAAGAGGGAAAATAAGGTTCTAATGATAATTCAGGTCTCGGCTTCTCTCAGATTGCAGTGTATCGTTTTCATATATGCTTTTCACTAGACTTTTTCAATGTCCTTTCGGAAAACTAAATTGTGTCTACTCTGTAGAATCTAGATGACAATTTTAGAGAACTGGCAGTGTTTTCCTGATTTTTGCTGTGTATTATAGTAATTCCTTCTTCCACGTATTCTGCCAAACCTAAAAGTCCTGCAGCTCAGTCAAAGTATAGATGAATAAAACAGATTACTGAAAAATGTCTTGAGCCATGGTAGTGCCTTCAGAGTTTCTAGAGGTCAAGATGACCTAATCCTTGCAAAGGAAGTTAAATGGTAAAAGTTTCTCTAGCCACACAAATAAAACAGAACAAGGAACGAGGAAGTGAGGTTGCTCATCAGTGATGCAATCCAAGTTTGTAGTCTCCCAATAAGTAACCTGATACTTTGCCTCTAGTTTTTACATAAAGGTGATAATTTGAAATGTGAAGTTGAAACCAAAATATCTGATGAGAATAAGTGTATACAGTGAAAATTGACACATCTGAGGAGGAAATATGACTGAAGAACTTCATGCACCCAAGATGCAGGTATCAGATGGTCTGTGTTCCAAAAAAAAAAAGTTGAAAAACTTGGCAGAGCACAGTAGAATTCTACCAGTAAGGATTTTTAATGCATTTGTCAAACTGATGTTGTGACTGCGGAGCAACAAATCTATTACCCATAGACATAAGGAAATGTGGAAAAATTATCTGGGCAACTACCAACTTGTTAGTCTGGCCTGAGAAGTATTAAATTTTTTGGAAAAAATTATGAGGGAAAGTATTATCAGACAAGGTAGTAAGTGGAGAATATGATAAAGTGTGGCATACTGTTAACAAAGGAGGATCATGCCAGACTAATCCCATGATGTCCTTTGATGTGATAGCTGATCTTTTAGGCAAAGCTACTGCGATGGATTTAACATCTTTGTTTTTTAGTAAAGCATTTTGTGTGGTACTAAACAGGAAAGTATTAGTTACTTAGGAGGAGAAGGTAGGGTTTAGTACTGCAATGCAGGCAACAAACTAGTGAAGGGAAGAAAATATTGTTGGATTCAGGGAGATAAATAGCAGAGAATTTCAAGGATAACAGCACAAAAAGAAAAGTTACTGTGCTGATGAGATGCACTGCTGTCAAGAATGTTGGAGGCACAGATGTGTGCAGCATTGTAATATCTGGGATAGCTTGGGTTTTGAATGAATACGAGTTTAATATTGTGAGGTCATGACTTGGGGAATACTAGCAACAGTTCTTGATGTAAACTCAGAGCTTATCAACCAGAAAGTGAGTAAAAAAAGTAATAGTTGTACTGCTAGGGTGTACTAATACTACTGCAGGGCATAGCAGTGGAACAGAGGATCATTGTGAGCTACCTTGTGATCCCACCACGAAAAAGGCAGAGTGCATGCAAGCTATTTACAGTAGATGTGTGAGCTCTTAATGCTTGTAAATAAGGCTTTGTATATACAAAATAAGATGCAACTTCTACTCACTCATATTCAAGAGAGAATGGTTTACTGGAGCAGCTTCAAAGAAAGGTTAGTGTAGAAGTGTGGGGAAATTGAGAGTATTTTATTAGTGGAGCCAAAAAAATGTTTGTCTTTTTCTCTAATTTGGAGGCAAAGAAGGGGAGGCTAGTTGCTGTCTATAATGAAATTACAGTGGTAAGTAATAAAGGTGGCGGGAAAAATAATCCAGAGAACAATGTTGGCACAAAGGTGAAGGGGATTTAAAAAAAAAAAAAAAAAAAAGTATGTTTGTTATGATTATGGTTGAGATGGAAATTATCAACAAAACTGAAGTTCTGGAAAACCAGAAAAAAAGTTTGTCAACTCTTAAGATGCAGTGAGATGAGTCTATGAGTCTATGTCACATCTGTTCAACTGGGAAGCATCGTATCAGATGTCCCTTGTATTCCCATACCCAAAGCTTGTTTTATGGGCCTACCATGACACTGGACTGCAACATGCTCTTCTGTGTAGCCCTAGCACACTCAAGAGGAATTGTTGGCTGTGGTTATGACTGTAGAAATGTACAACTTGCTGATGTTTTATTAATATGAAGCTGAATGGCCATTGCTTAGGTAAGTAGTTTGAACTGCATAAAACAAATCATCTGAAACACAAAAATGGTCTGTGAAAGTGCATAAAATAAGGCACTGATCTGTGAAGATTTCGGTAAATTTAAACGAAGACTCAGAAGACCTTTTTTGAAAACACAAGACAAAGTTATAGGTTGATACACAGCAGCAGACTGGAATCGATGATGTTACATTGGTTCCCTTGTTTTAAGCTCCTTGGTAAGGCAACCTATGGCTGAAGTTGTCCAAAAGGAGTTTTTTTTAGCATGTGGCTCTTTCTTTCCATACCTACCTGCTTGCCGCTACTTTTTGCTATGTCAGCAAATTCAAGGGTTTTGTTGTCCTTTGTTTCCTTCAGAATCTTTTAGTCCCCAAAGCAAAACATCTTTACAGGGAAAGCTTGGTTTCAAAGAACCTAAAACATCTTTACATCTTTTTCTGCTTAATTAAAGCTCTTACATTAGTTCGCTAATTTGAATTTCAGTTTTCACTTTGCACCAGGTCTGGGCTGCGGGCTGATTAGGAGTGAGCCTAGAAAATATCCTGTCCTCCAACACTAGCATAGTTTAGAAGAGTCACCTTAACATTTGGAGCCTGCAATCACAGATTTGGCCTCTGACATGGTTTGGTTACACTGATCCTGCTACAGTGGCTTCCCCTTACTCCCAACAGGACACAGTTTGGAGGCTTGAGGTGAGACCTGCGGATCTACGCTATGCAAATACACTTCCCCAGTTCCAGCAGTAGCAGCCACATTAATTCCCAACGTGGCCGTTGAGGCTCGGCCAGGCTGAGCCCAGCCTCCCTGGCGTCATCGCTTTTTTCCATCCCCAAATAGGTGATGAGTAATTACTTGCTCTTGATTTATTATTCAGACCATAGTAGTTCTGTTACAAAATAAACATTTTTGTTGGCTGTGTCCTAATGCAAAGACCGTTTCACAACCACCTCTTATTTTAGGTTTTAATTGCTTTGCTTTGCTGTCAACCAATGCCCCCCTCCCCCATGCCTCAAGCCCCCCTCCCCACTCCTCCCCCCTCATGCTATGGGATTTTTCCTGTTCCCAGACTGCTAATGTGATGAGCAACAGTTGCAATATCACAGGGCCCTCTCTGAAGCAAAGTGGAGGGGGGAAAAATCCCAAACACCGCCTTGTTTGCTTTTAGAGCCCTCCCGCCTCTTCAGTAGGGGCTGTGTTAATCCTTGCACTGTGAAGGGAAACTCCTATGTAAATCAAACCAGTGCTCCATGCTCTCCTCCTTCCCCCCACCAGCTCCTCTATATGAAACAATTGTTCTCCTCCTGTAGAAATGACAAATGGTTGGTTGCCTTATGCTTGGGTTTCAGCAATTTTTTTCTTTATGGCCCTGGATTCCGGGGTTGCATCTTGTTTCTTTCTGTTGATGCATCTGGTTGCTAACAAAAAATCTATTTAAAAAAAAAAAAAAGTATGTGTTAATGTTAAATTGAGCACGTGACTTTGTTTCTGTTCCCTTGGATTCTGCCACGCATTCTTGTGAAACTTTTTTTTCTAGCAAGATGCTCAGAATAAACCCAAGGCATTTCTAGGTTTGAAGATGCAAAAGCTAATGCAACCCAACCTGGAGCAGATCGCTTTTTTTTTTTTTTTTTCCTGGCGAATGCTGTTTCTTTTTCAGTGCTGCATAGCCCTTTCTGGTCTAGCCTGCTCTCCAAGGCTGGATTTTGATGTCAATGATTAGTATTTCTAATCGGTTGAACAAGGACAATGTCCCTTCTGCTGCACGGAGGACACAAAGGCCCGGGGACTGATTCTGATCCCCCTTGCAGCATTTTGGCTCTGCTGAGCCCTTTCCCCCATGGCAGTAAATCAGAGGAAATTCCACTCATCCCCTGGGTGAGCGTGGTGAGGATCAGAGCTGCAGCCATGGGGGAGCTGGAGCTGCCTGAGGCCCATGCAGCTCTGCTCTTTGCTGTAGATGGGGGTTCTGGAGGTGTCCTCTCAGTGCAGGGTCAGCTGCTGCGTATTTGCACCTCCAGATTCCCACCTGCAAAACAAATTCCAGGGCATTGTTCTGCCCTGGCAAGATGAACCCCGCTGCTGGCAGTCTGTGCCCACCTGGCTCCTTGCAGCATCCGAGAGCAGTGGCTGAGGGCCTGGCCTGAATTTTGATATCACTGGGAGTTTGTAGTTCTTCTGTGTGCCTGGGATGGATCTGTGAAGTGGCCGTACAGGTTCAGAGTTCTTTTATTTTTCCTGTTACAGTTAGTAAGTTAATTTACATGAGATGTTCACGCTGGCAAATGCCATCTCCTAGCTATTGTTTCAGCTAAGCAGCTGTCATTTGCGTAACATTATGCATCCTTCATTATACCATGCTAATTTTTTGAGGGGCAATTTTTCTACAATGAGCACTGCAGCTTCTAACAGAAACCTCTTTATGGCATTGGCCCCGGGGAGCTGCAAGCCCTGCCAAAGCAAACAAAGGCTTATTGCTCCAACTGGGCATGTCTGTGCCTTTAATACAGCGTGAAGTTCACAGAACACTGCATCCAATCTGCACATAGTTAACACCTGGTCCAATGCCTTCTGGCAATTAATCAAGATATCAATCAGTGATGACAAAAATTAATAAATAACCCATGCTTGCATATTGCACATTCTCAGAATGGGAAAATTTGCATTGACACTTACAGCCCATTTACATTTTTTGGCTGTTCTCAGTGTGGGATACTGTACAATACAATAACTATTGGTGCATATAAATAAATGGTACCTTGAGCACTTATGAAAGAGTATGAGAAGCCACATTAGTCTATCTTGGCAAAAAAAAAAAACTTTGACCTCATTGAATTACAGACCCAAACTTTGATGTAGAGCCTCAAAACACCTCTACTGCTAGTAAATACAGCAACTGGTTTAAGTTAAACTTTGTATTCTTTCAAAAGTACTGGAGTGGCTTGGGGTTGAACATGGCTTATTCTTATCTTGCTAATTAATGGGAATGTTTTCCTATACCTTGAGCCAAATTCCACTGTTATACCTTTGTTAACCCTAAGCAAGTACCTAAACTTCTTCCCTTTTGAAGTAACTTGGAAGTTAGCCACAACTTCAAAGGAAGGAAGATCTGTTCCCCTCTTCACTGAAAATCCATGAAAGTACTCTGGACCACGTTTAGTTTATCAAAACAGAGGTAACACTTTGCAAATGTAGGTGTGCAGTCATTTTTGCTGGCCGCACGAAGGAGTTGTCAAAGGAGTGGCTTATCTTCCCTCAAAATAGAAATCCCTTGGTCAGATATGAACAAAGGTATCCTCTCTTCTGTAAGCACTGGTACTTGTTCTTTAGTGTTGCAAACAAAATGTTCCTGACAAGGAATGAGGCAGGTATTTATTGTTATCCTACCAAGTCCTTATTACCAATGTCAGAAACGGTAATTATGAACCAACATCACAAATGGTTGTTCTCCTCTGCAATCTAATAGAAGCTGTGGTTGTACGGACCTTGAGTTTGGCACTTGCTGCTGCTTTTAGGTCAGGGTTGAAGCTTGTTAGGGGCGTGGGGGTGGAAAGTTTCCATGCTTTCACAGCATGTTTCTGTCCTACCTGCTCTGTGAATGAGCAGCACTCTCCTGGGGTGTCATCTAGGGTAATTAGACCCACACAAAACTGTCATGGCTTCAAAAGAGAGAGTCAGGCATGGCCGGATAGAGCTAGGAGAAGGTGAGGAAGGGTTATACCCCTTCCTGACCTCCTGTGCTGCACTCTTGAGCAACGCTTTGGTAGGCCTTCTGATGTGGGTAAATATAACCTTGGACATAAGTCCTGGCATGATTTCCACGCTAGCAGTTTTGGTGGTCCCAGCATATCAGAACTGGGTTCATGCAGCAGTTTCGCAATGGTCTGGCACAGGAAACAAGAATGTAATCCTGCCACCTGAACCCAAACATCAGTATCTCCAGATACTTCTAAATTACTTCTGTTTTGGCTCCTGAATTATTTGGAGTATAACAGTTCCTATGAACATCATGATTTAAATACTTTCCAGAACAAGGAGACAAGAACATTTAAACTAGCTTAGTAGAGAAGCATTTAACATAAAGAGAGCAATAAAAATACATCACCTGTCACATGTGATCTTTATATGACCTTAGCCACAGAACAATAAATATTACATAACCACACTAAAAGCAGTTTTTAACATCATGTATTTATATTTAATAAGTCGTGATTTTTCTTTCCTTCAAGATGCAATTTTGATGAGACACTTTAAGTGTGATCTAAAGGCAAAAACTTTGTGACTGGTTATGTAATGCTTCTACCGGGGCATTGTTTAAAAACCGTTTGAATGCAAACGCATCCACTTGGTTTTACTCTTTTCCTTATCAGAGCAGTAACTACAGAGTCTTTCACAGAATTTCCTGTTTTCTACCATTTTCTGTGTGACTGGGCAACACCTCACCTAGATGTATAAAATTAAACTCTCTGATTAATGCGTAGGACAAGTGATCATTCGATATTCCCAATTACCAGTTTAACAGTTTGATTTGCACTTGGAGTCTATAAAAGAAATATTATTGCAAGCTAGTTATACTCTAATTTTCCTTCTAAATTAATTATGTGAGATGCAGACTGCAATGTAAAAAGACAACAAAATAAGTTGAAGTATCTGGGTTTAAGCTTTTTTCTTTTTTTTTTTTTTTTAATTACATTAGAAAGCCACCTGTTTTATTGGAGGAATTATCTGATATTTCTAGTGTTCTGTTTTATTATGGTTTTAAGTGGGGATGGGGCGGTATTGGTTCAGAACAGTTTATGCTGAGGAAAATCTACCAATCCTTTCTGTACCAATATAGGAATTATTCAGTAATATTCACATTTCCTTTCTTTGGCTTACGCATGTTTCTGTATGTTTCTAGAGTTGTATACTGGCTGTTCTTAGATTCATATGTTGTCTAGTGTCCGATTATCAGATAATGCCCATAAATGTATAATATACAATGGGTTCATGAATCCAGCTCAAGAAAACACCAACTTTGCCCCCTTCCTTCCGCAATTTACAGCTGCACAATCAGCCTTTAGGCTCTAGTCACCTGAAATAAAAAAATATTTAGTAACAAAAGCTCAATAGCCTGAAGATCTCTGATATCTGGAGATGACTTCAGCTCTTCTGATGAGATACACTTAATGTAAGAAACATGATTTAATTCCACTTCAAAGCTGTACTCAACTATTTGATATAAAATCTGTGGTCTGTTATTCTTAGCCTGACCTTTTAAAGGAAAAGTATAGCTTTTTGTTTTAACATATGAATTTGTGGGATGTGGGTTACAGCCTCAAAGAAAAGCATTTAGAAGTGTGCTTCAATTAAGTGCTTCAGTTGTCTCATTGACTTCACTGTCAAGATATTTCTTTCTTGCCTGTTGGGAAACATTGACCTCAAGCTTGCTCCCTGCATTGGAGTTCCCTGATTGACTTTGGAGGATCAGTTACTCAAATTAAGTTGTCTGAAGTAGGCTTGCTAGAGGGGGTCAAATACAATAAACCTAGATGTGGCTGAATTAAACTTTTAGTCATTTATTGCACTCAAGCGCAAAGAAAGGTGCAGTAGCTATGCCAGAGGGTATAAGCAGTCTGGAAAGAGCAATGGGAGGAAAGGTATTCAGTATATAGGCTAAGCAATCAATAATAAGATGGGTGTGCTTTCAGTGAGGGACATAATTTTTATGTGTATATATATACTGAAGGTCCCTTCATTTATCTTTAAAAGACTATACAGCTCTGAAGGTTTAGAAGGAGATGTCTTGCATTTCTGGATTCCATCCGCTATTTTAGAGGTAGCCACATCTGAATTTATCATAATTAAAGAATAAAAAAATAATCCTTTCCTCATACCTTTTACTGAGGGACTGTCAAACCTGGTGGATAGAGACCTTGCTTCAGCTCCCAGCATTACCTTTATTCATGACAAGCTCACACCCAGTTGTCCATGTGCCAGCTTTTTTGTTTGTCTAAATATCAGTTCTTCCCTGATTCTTATCCCTCATCTATAGAGAGCAACTGTAACCCTTTAGCCATTGTTTTGGGCTGCTAACCACACCACACTGCTTTGGTGTCCTGCATATGGACAAGGCTTCATTCTCCAGCCATCCAAGCCTTTGTTCTTTAAAGCTTTTCCAGCAACCTGAGGGTAATAAGCATGAGTTAGCAGTTGTGTAGTTGTGTAGGCTCACTTCACTGCTTATCTTCTTGATCCTAGATGTCTGTAAGGTGGAGGGAAGGGACTTGTCAGATTAGAAGAACTATTATGTGGTATGAAGGTCATTTCAGAGATTGTAATTACACAGGAATGAGAGATTTTATCATCAGATGTGTAGTTACAGTTGGGTATGTGGTGACCTCAAAACTGCTTGGCAATTATTGTTTGGTTTTAAAAAAAAAAAAAAAAAAAAAAGAACTTGATGACCTCTGAGAAAAAGCTTTCGGCCATGGTGTATGTTGGCGTTGGTGTAGGGAAGAGTTTTGGGGCGTTAACTTCTGAGTACTTCGACAGAAGACCTTTTGACAATTTTATCTGGATGTGCTCTAGTATTATGCATTGCAGGGAGGTCAAGGCAATCTCAGGTTCTCCAGTATACAGCTAAATGGGTGTGTTAGAGTATAGAGGGTTAAAACTGGTCTGGAGTTTGTAAACATCTTGTGGAAGTGATACTAGTGCAGGAAAAATGGGTGATGCATTAATCAAAATGGAACCATAATTCAGGGCATACAAGGGGAAAAAGCTCTCAGAGTAATGGTTAATCTAGATAAACCAATGGGAAATGAGGCTGTCACAAATCAGAGACATCTGCTAAGGATGTTGGTAAAGCAAAGAATCACAACAGAGGGTGGGATACAAATTGTAATTGAATTAAGGGGGAAAAGGGATGTGGCAATACATTATGTAAAGTTAGTGGCATGTGAGGTTAAGTTAAAGTAAGTGAAAACCAGGCATGGCTGGAGAGATTGGGAAGTAAAGCTGTGCTTGATGGTTTTCCACAAAGCTTAATAAGATAAAACGTTTTGAAGGGACGGGAAAGGCTGGATTGTATATGGAAAAAGAGAGAGAGAAAAGAGCGAGAGTGGGCACCTACTAGATCTGGAAGGCAACAAAGTCCAGTACAGTTAAATGATGAGATAAGCTGCAGTACAAGGTGTTTAAACATGTAAGAGGAGCTAGTTCAGCTGAAGGAGGCAGTTTCTTGACATTGTATGTATGTTTTTGAAACAGCACATTTTAATGATCTGAAGTGGTTGTTCACTCAGCCTTATGGGAAATACAGAAGTTTACTCACAAAGTGGTGATAGCTGAACGGCAAATAATAACTCTCTTGAGTTAGCTTCAATGTGTCGTGGAAAATAAGGGTAGCAGAGAGTGACACAGTGATGCAGAAGTGGGGAAACACTTCATCAGTTAAATGAAGTTAAGCCAAAAGCAAAAGGAATAAAATCCTTTCGGGTACTGTGAAATTCTTTAAAATATCTGTCAAAAGTCACAAGTTATTTTCTTGGCTCCAGGGTCGATTAGGGGAGAGAAAGCAAATAATTGGATGTGAGGTCACATTTCATCAAGGCTAAGCAGTGGAAGAAAGGTGCATTGCGTTTGATTTAGTTCCTGTGTTACTTGCCATGCAAGTGGTCTGCAATGTGTGTTGGGAAAGAGGGAGGTAACTGCATTTCCCAGCTGAAGTGAGTATGGCGAATGCATTCCTTAAATTGAGTGTTGAGGCAGGGAAGGTGGGCAGCAATATTTATATGTTAATTTCTCTTCAATTTTTGTTTTTCATCTAAATCTTCCTGAGTAGTTTCTGCAGAACAAAGATGAGCTTTCTTCTGCCACCTACTATGGGTAAAATGCAATGCTTACCTGGAGAAGCCTTATATTGATTCATGTTAGTGCTGCATGTGTTATATTTCTTTGCATAGAATTCAGTTTATTTTCTTAAGCAC
>VXAV01008754.1:15727-38364 GCA_013399715.1 Alectura lathami | reverse complement strand
CTAGATGATCTCTGAGGTCTCTTCCAACCCAAGCCATTCTGGGATTCTTTGATTCTACCACGTTCCAAAGGACAGTCCCAGCACAGCCTTCCTCTCTCATTGTTGTGAGAGCCGTACAGTCTAGGAATCAAAGGAAACAGAAATAAAAGCACGTCTGCTAAGAAACAAAGCCACACTTTTATGAAGATGGGAACTTAAAGATGGTAACTTAGCTCTAACTATGAAGCCAAACGTGAAACCTCAACTCCATTAAATCCTAGACTGCGTAAAAGCCATGAACACTGGGTTATGATCGAGCTTCCTTTTATTCTTTATCACACACTAACAAGTGAAAAACCTGCAAGCAGTCCTCTCATTACCATGAGACCATCCCCATTCTTATGTAAAATGTTTTAAAGCTCTCATATGCTCGACTACAAACTGAGCATCTCCTCCTTTGCAATGATTTGCTCAGCCAATTATGCCCAGCCTGCTTTGCTGCATGAATGTACTCATTTTCTTCAGCTACACTGGCAGTCAACACACAGAAGTAATTCAAATGTCCACTTAAAGAAAACAGGAGAAAGAAACTCTACAGCTCTAAAAAGACAAGTGAAGAACCCTGCTCTGAGCACGGCACTGAAACATGCAACCTCCACGAACACCTTTTAGCCTAGAACACTCTCTGACGATTCCTTGGGTGACCCGACATTTGAACAGATTCAAAAGTGGCCAAAACCACACACACGTATCCACTTCACAAAAATCCTAGCTTTTGGAAACAAATCTGTAAATATTTGCACCCTTTGTCAAGATTTTTCAAATCACTGTCAGAGGCACACGGCTAGGTACCAGAGCTCATTTCCGAAGGGGTTGTTTTAAACCAGCGCAGCATCTGTCAGCTCCACGAGGAAGTGCTTGACCAAAGCACCACAAGGCCGCTGTGGTGTGATCAGTGCATCTACCTCGTGAAAGTCTTCCAGGTTGAGCAATCACAACCCTGAGGGATCAAGGTGTAATTAAACGCCTTTCACATCTCCTAGCCCCCCCTCAGTGAAAGCATTTTAAATCCTTCAAGTCAAAGCATCTCAGATTGCTTCAGGGGAAGGTGCCCACCGTGCCAGGCAGAATATGCTTTCTCTGTCACAGAGCAAAACTAACTGTAACGCCACTAAATGCCTGACAGAGAGACTTTGTCACAGCTCACCGGCACACCAGGCCCTATCCCTTTCAGGGCAGCACCTAATCCTCAACTTGTGTCAACAGCCTCCTGCTCCTCTACAGCGCAACAAGGGATTTCCGAACAATTTGCAAATGAGAAATGGAGAACTGAGGGTGGGGGAATGAAATGAACTGCTCACAGCCACTCTGCAGACCAGCCCCTCCTTCCTGTGCCACGTTACAAGACAATCCATCACAATTTCACCTCCATCTTTTAGCTGCGTAGCTGTCTGCATTGCAACCTGCATGCTCAATGCCTTACCACGACCATGCACAGATACAGACCAAGTTGGTTTCTTTGAGAGAAATTAAAACAAAAAAGAAAAGAAAAGAAAAAAAGACTGCCACATGACACCTAGAAGCGTTTATTTTATGCAACAAACTTAAATATGATCATGTGTACATAAAAGTGTACACTTCATCTATGCTGAACAATGCCAGGAAACATAATATTGATGCAACAATCTTCTAAAATAAACATTAAAAATGAGCCTGGACAGGAAGACAAAATGCAAAACAGACTTACTTCCAATCAGCACGATGCTTAAAATTGAGAGCAATCCTAAACATTTCCAACTTTCCTTACAAAGCTGCCGAAGTCCAACTATCCTTAAAAATTGATTTTTCTTTTTTTCTTTACATCAATAATAAAAATCTGGTGACAAACATTATAAAATCAAATGCTGGACTGTCTTTACTCCTTTAAAATTCAGAATATTCCAACAGAACCGCGGGAGTAAAAACACTTAAAAGTGATATATGTTTTTATAAAACAAACATCAATATGTACATTTATTGCAAATTATATTAAACTAAAATGGAGGGAAAATTAAAAAATGAAATGTCTACTTGCGAATTAATAATAATTTTAAGCGATTACTTTCCCACTCTGATAAAAATCAGAAAGCAACATTTATAAAATTGCCACCACATGACTTTTCATAGCAGGGAACTGAAATCTGTACATCTTATTTTTGCAGAAAAGTAGGCAGGCAGAAAGAATTATACATAAAACAGTCTCCAAAAGTAAAGCAAAAAAAAATTTTTTTTTTGTAATTTTTTTCCTCTAGTCTTGTTTAAAATCCATTCAGTAGACTTCTACTTTTTCTGTGAAACATGGGAATACCTGGCTCTAGGATAATGAATTTTCAATGTCAGTGTAAGGACCTCCTCTGACTTCCTTTAAAAAAAATGCAGCATGAAAATTAATGGTGTAAATACACTTTTAAACTCCAGAATGCAGGAACTGGAACCAAGTGTTAAGCAATTTGCTTAATTATTGACTTTTCATAAAAAAAGTCTCTGGGGAAATAAGTACAGATGCTTTTAGCCTCTTTCTCAAGAGTTTCTGCTTTACATTTCCATAGAGAAGGATTAATTTCATGTGAAAGGGAAGCATAGTTTTCCTTCTGTTCTCAGAGCTGAAAGCTGTGTGTTTTGAAGTAATTTCAGTTCCTGTACAGGAAATTTCTGAATCCTAGTTTTTGCAGAAGCTTGGAGCATGCCTTTTATTTGGCCTTCATTTCCTCCCTTTTCGAGTGAGTTTTCTTTTTACCTTTTTGGGGGGAGAAAAGGAAACAAAGGTTAATTGTAAGGACAAGGACATTACAACTAATTCTGAATCAAAATGCTTCACTTCTAGGTTATACACTCTCTCTCTGTACCGAGTCTTCCGGGTCTAGCTTGTATCTTCTTAACTACTATTTCATTAACTCAATACAACCAAATTTCCTTACTGCATATCATAACTTTCTGATAAACTTGACAGTACAGAAGTTCAAGGATGGTAATTTCATAACTGGGGAATGTTTTCTCAGCATAAACAGAAATACATTTACTCCCAGTGCAAGAATGACAACTTGTTGTACTGTATGTACTGTATTTACTGTTTACTGTATTTAAATATCTAAGTTTATAAAAATAACTTTACTTAAAAGCAAATGCTACTTCAAAACGGTTCAGATTTTTACACTAACTTGTACATTTCTACTTAAAAGCAAAAAAACCTATCACATGTAGCTATTTTTACATACATTCTTCTAGGAAAAAAAAAAGAAAAAAGACAAGTTTCTTTGATTCCCTATTGTATAAGCTACAATAAAACCACAGAATTGTCCTACATAAGATGCTTGCTCCACCTTAAGGAAGCCTCCCTCTGCTATCTCTGTATCCTCAGTGTCTTCCTGGCTGCTCTCACAGGCCTTAAAAAGATCCACTGTATTCTGGGAATATCCTGGACTGGAGTCTATCATCTCCAACAGCGAATCTCCATCACTTCCAAGCACCTCGCTTCTGAAAAACGTGAACACTGTTTTGGTACTTTTTCCAAGACACAGTGAGGCATTGCATGTTTCAAATGAGGTATCTGGTAGAGGTGGTTTATTTCAGGCAATGGGTAGAGCAGTTTTTTATGGAGACTTGAAGAAACCTGACATACAAAACAAGCATTGCAAGGCAGTACACAGATACTCTTCTCTTGACAGACTGAACAATTTACTAGTAGATGAATCCTGCTGTGAGAGGAAAAGTGTAACTCTTTGATCAAGGTTCTCTGCAAGATCTTCAGTTTGACAAAATCTCTAGGAAGAAACCACTGCAATTATTCATACTTCCTTGAGATTCAGCTGAGATTTCCTCCAGTACGGCTGGTTTGCTGACCTTACCACCCTTACTGCTCTACAGCTTTGGACACTTCATTAAAATTACAGTTGTATCAGATTCAGCTGAAGAAATAACCCTCAGTGTTTATGCACATTTATGGTTTGTTTATGTTGGAAATTAAATCAACAAATTTAAACATTAAAAGACAGGAAAATAAACAATCATCATCCAAGAGCTATTTTTTAGATTACAGTTTCAAATCCTGCTGTCAATTTACTTCAAATATATATATTTTTGTTAATATTAAACAAGGATCAGACCCAAAATATCACAAAATAATTGGTTAGAATTACAATTTATTCTGTTCATTTGAGATGGTCAGTTTCTGTGCCTTTATTATCAACGAACTGAAGCAGAGCAGAGCACACGTTCCAGTGTACCTGGCACTACCGAGTGCACTGGAAGACCCTCAGCCCTTGGTTCCTTTACACAGCAGCGTTAGTAAGGGCAACCAGGATGCAACATACAGGCAATACAGTTTGGTGACAACAGGCTATATTATGTCGTTCTGAGGGAACACCTCCAGCTCTCTGACTGTACGCACACTGAAACAATAGAAAGCGACGCGCGTTGGACCATGGCGCTTGTGAATTACTGTTGTTCAGCCGTGCCCTTTAACATAGGCCAGATCTGTTATAATTCAGGGTCTACCTTCAGACAGGAAAGGCCCACCCCATGCATGTGTTTTTAACTTCCTTCATGTTTACCTTTGTAGATCAATTTGTCTCTGTGCTGCTGCTGGCTTTTTTCCTGTGTCTTGCTGTTTTGGTGCTTTGGCGTTACCTGCCTCTAAACTCCCTGGACTTTCTTGGCCGGCTGCTGCCCTCTTCCTTCCCCTGACAGGTGGCTTGTTTGCTTCCTCATTTTTTGCAGTAGTGCCCTGAGGTTCAGGTTTGGGTGGACGCCCTCTCCTGGTTTTTGCTGCGAGTGATGGTCCTGTTTCATCTGCGTTATTTTCTTCTGCTTTCTGATGAATATTCTCCGTTCCAGCCGCTGCTGCTGTTCTTTTTTTCCCACGTTCAGTACTGTTTCCTTGTGTGGCCTGATCGGAATTAATTTCCTAGAAAACAAAAATCATTCATGCGAAGAAAGATTCCCACAGGCAAACTCAAATTGTCACCTCTGACAGAAGCATGAGTTCACAAAGTAAGTGTTCTTCTAAAGAGACATCACATAGGCTTAGACCTACTAACAATTTTTACTGCTTAAACAAAGAGATTTTCTACATTGTGTGTAATGCTAGTATCTGTACTCAAGTGTTTAGTTGATGGAAAGTGGGATTACAGTAAGACTAATAACCACAGCTCCTCCCACGATGGTTCTACTGAACAAGCTCCTTTACCGCCTCTGTACCAACCTACAGGAAAGAGCCCACGCGTGAGACCAATGACTCTGGGACAGCAACTGACACGTCACCAGATGCAAATTTTGAGCACAAACTTCACCAAAGGCACAGATTACTGAAGTGCTAAATGCCATGAGAAGGAGGAAAACATGGCTTGTGCGGAATAAAGGGAGTAAGATCTGGTCACACATGAAGCTTACTTTGTTAGTTCTGTCATGTTCGAATAGGGATGGCCTATATGCGTGCTCTTCCCAGTACAGTGAACAAGGTCATGGAAACACTTCAGTTTCATGAAGTGCTGGTGGCATGTGAAAGACAGGAAGGCTGGTGGCAGTGCAGGTCTCTCCACAGAAAACAGTCATATGGAAACAAGGCGAAGCAATTGGATGCCGCACCTCCATTTGGACACTGGCTTGTGAGGCAGTTAGGAAGAGGGGCAGAGAAAGGAGTGTTTGAGAAGCATGGCTGGGATGACTTAGCCATTTCAAACACACCAGCTAGGGCCCCCTCACTGTTTAAAAGTGCTGTGTCTGAACCAAGGGCTTTTTTGTTAAATATTCTTCTATTATTATAAATGTTTAAAGAAGTCTTGCAGTCTCTGTAATGTTTTACAGCAGCACAGAAGACATTTACAATTGCTATTCAGAGTAACTTTACAGATAACCAGTTTCAAAATTTCAGCTAAAGCCAGATTTCAAGAACCTAGAAAGCATTTTGAAGACCCATTTCATAAAAGCCTTGCCTTTTATCTACTGTCCATCTTTTCAGAAGAACTCTATTACAGGAAAGAAGAATTAAAAGAAAAAAAAGGACACATAATACTGTTGAAATATTTTTTAAAACATTTTCTTCATTAGCTCGTGGGTATGAGTATCACGTGGATGTTATTTGAAAAGATTACGAACAACTGATTTTATGATACAAATCCAAAACACCTGCATATTCCTCTGATTTCATCTAATTAAAAGAAACTCAGTAGGTATATAAATTCTTAGAACACGTACAGCGTGAGCCATCTATGTATCCCTACGTTATTAGAGAAATCTATTTTGACTTTAGTCTCACACTCGTCTAGGTTGGAAATGACTTCTGGAAGTCATCTGGTCCAACCTTCTATCGAAAGTGGGTTATCCTACTTGTTGTCATACAAACCTTGAAGAACAAGTGTCATTCCTAACTCTTCTGGGCAACCTAACCCAACGTTTCGTTCTCCTCACAATGTCTGCATTTTTTGCTTATATCCAGATGGCATTTCCTCTCAAGCAATTTCTGCCTGTAGCTTTTTGTCCTATTGCCATGCAGCTTTGAGAAAACCTCTGTCTTCTCTGTGAATACCTTCTAGGTACTGAAGGACTGATAAGGTTCCACCATAGCTTCTCTTTTCTAGGCTGAACAATCACAATTTTCCTTCAGTAATAAATTTGCCAAGCATTTACCATCTTGGTGGCTCTCTGCAAGACTCTCTCCCGTGTCTCAGTATCTGTGCCGAAGTGGGGAGCGCACACTATTCCAGGTGTGGTCTAAAGAACGTCAGATAGGGTGGAATAATCATGTCCCTTGACCTGATAGCTATACTGGTGCAGCTCAGGACCCAGTTTATTCTCATGACCGGTGACTCAAGTTCTGCTGGTTTTCCACTGGGATAGTCACTCAGGTCCTTCTACGAAGACCTGCATCCCCAGGTAGGCAAATCCCACCACGCAGCCTGGGTTTAATACGTCCCAGGTGCAGGACACTCACTGTTGTTGAACTCCATTACAATTACGTGCTTTCTAAGTAAAAAAAATCAGTATGGTTCAGGCCTGCTCATCCCTCTCTTATGGACGGGAAAGAAGGCAATAAAAATTCTCACAGTTTAATAATGTTTAGAGTTGCGTGTTCATTCTAGAGGACCACTTGACATTGTCTAGGCAGTGTCTTCAGTTACTGGAACAATACAGAATAAAGGTGGGAATCTTTCAGTATTAAAAAAGAAAAGTCCTTTCTGATTTTCCTGTACTATTTTTGAGCATGAGCTCTACTAATTACTCTAGATAAAATTAACAGTAATTTTGAAAATCAGGGGAGTTTCATTGGGCTAGGAAAAATGTACAATTACATTAAATGAAATCTGACATTATCAGTTCCTCAGAGGCCATCTACAGTGATGTACCCTGAATAAACACCCAATGCCAAGGTAATTATAGAGACACAGCCCATAAGATCCCCAAACATACCTTATTTTTCACAGGTTCTGTCTTTGCTGGGGTAACTGAAATAATTCTCACAGGATTTTCATCGTTTTCACTGACCCCAGTTTCTGATATATCTGAACTTTGTTCCCTGCTAGCATAATTGAAGACAAAATAAAACCAAAATACACAAAATACATTTTTTTAAAAAGTTTGCAACTTTTTAAGCCAACTCCCTTATCACAGACACAGTGCTATATAATTCTTTTCACAAATGTAAGACCATTACTCTATGAGACCATGTTTCAGATAGAAAAGGCTAATACTGGCAAAGACAGGGAGGAAAAATAAAGACCAGCAATGCTCAAACTCATTTATATAAACATACAAGAGTTTTAAAACCAAGATAGTTAAAAAAATGAAGCAGAACATTGTAGCATATACCACGCACACATACAGAACACATTCTAACTGAGTCACACTTCCCTCTGGCTTTATGAAATGTAGCAACTAGAACCGACTGTCTCCAGTTTCTTTAACCCTTCATCTTATCCAGTTAATCATTTCCAAAGAAATTAAACTTGATCTTAAAATTTGGACGTGTAAGCTGTTTCCCTAGATTTACGATAAATTTAAAAACTCTGGATCCACATAAAAATAACAATTACTGGAAGAAAGACAGACTATTACAATTGAACACTGCATCTTTCCACTAAGCTCCTGGTCCTCTTAAGCATGCCCTTCTCTATTGTTCTTGATCTTAACTAAGTTGAATAGTTCAACTATGCCCCAAAATATTTATCATTAACAATTAAGATTAGTCCTAATTTATGAATCAGAAACATGAGAGTTGCAAACGCGTCTCTTCTGCTACATTATATGTGATTACAGGCAGGCCACGCCTATACATTACTGAGTTTTTGTCTATTAAAAACAAAAAGCTAAGTCTGAGATTTTACCTACGGGCAACTATTGGTACTTCTAGAAACTGGACAGAGAGATATCACTGTTCAAACACATAGACATGCACACCAATCATCTCCTGTCCTAAAACATGCAAGTACATTGGAGAACATGAAATAAAGAACTGATGAAAGAACTTTCATACTCCTGTACCTCGATCTGTTTCCTGCAGAAGAACTCAGCTCAGAGTTTACACTGATATTGCTTCCAGTCTCTGATCCTGTCGTTCTAATATACGGTCTCCTTCCAGTTGCAGATAGTGGTTTGTTTACTGTGCCTAATACACCGGTTGGTTTTGGCTAAAAGAAAATGGGTTAATTTTCAAAACAGGAACTTCAGATACATATTTGATTTCTTAAGTATTTTCTTGAATATTTGAACATACTTTTTCTGGATTAAAAGTCTTAGTCACAATGCCATCACTTTAGAGCTACAGGCCTCATCTTTAAATAACAAGCAGTCTGTCACATTTTTATTTCTCATCATTTAATGACACTTCACCAGCTGCTTGGGTCCTGTCACTGTCCCCAGGAAGCAGAGCTCAGCGCCTGCCCCTCCGCTCCCCTGGGAGGGAGCTGTAGGCCGCCATGAGGCCTCCCCCCAGCCTCCTCTGCTCTGGGCTGAACAAACCAAGGGACCTCAGCTGCTCCTCATACGTGTTGCCCTCTAGACCTTTCGCCATCTTCATAGCCCTCCTCTGGACACTCTCCAGTAGCTTTACATCCTTCTGATATCAAGGCACCCAAACCTGCACCCAGTGCTCGAGGTCAGGCTACACCAGGCAGAGCAGAGCGGGACAAGCCCTGCCCTTGCCCGGATGGGAGTGCTGGGCCTGGCGCACCCCAGGGTACGGCCTTTTCACTTGCAAAGGCACACTGCTGACTCATTATCATTACTTAAAACACCATCTATGCTAGGGTTCTCTGACACCCTCTCTGAGGGTGTTCTATATCTTGCTCTGGGTGTTGTCTGACTGATTTGGTCAGGCTGAGTAGGCGGTAGGATTTTTTTTTTTTGTCTCGAGAGAAGCCAAGGAAGTTTTCATAGCTAGCATGTCACATTCTTCATGTAATTTTACATTTCTCCAGAGACCAAGTTAATTTATTAACACATGCTCACAAGAAAAATTGATTTGCATCTGTGGAAGCTTGAGGTAAGAGGCAGGAAAGAGATACCACAGATGCTGGAAAACATTTGGCGAGCAAAAAGCAACATCTCTGTGTAAACAGCCTGTTACTGAAGACGTGTTTGGTAGCTGCATCATCCTAGTGCTAATACTGCACAACATTTACTTACGTATATTTTTCTTGTAACATGTTTTATTTGCTGAAGGTACTGAGTATTTTTATCAAGGAGGAAGCATTTGCATGCTTGACATGTGACACCCTCCCCTCCTGTCTCTCTCTAACTCTATTTTAAAGAGAGTGCAGGAGAAAAATATAACCAAAAAATCCTGCTAATTTAAGATAAGACTTGGCTTTTGTCTAATTTGCTGGATGTCCTACCAAAAGAGAAATGCTTTATGGTTATGCAACCAATTACAAATACTCCTTTAATTATATTCAAATATATCAAAGGTGAAACAATTACAGCACTGAACAGATAGCCACCAGCTTAGTATTGGCTGATACCAAAGCACGTAGTCTTCTGCCTCCCTCCTCTCTTCCCAACATAATGCCAACACTTGCTAAATGAGCACACAACTATTCACATGCCCCCTGCCCCTATCTTCCTGCCAGTGTAAAAAGCTTAACCAGCTCAGTGAGCAGCATCCAGGCAGGTGTCAAAGTGTGGTGTCCAAAACATGAAGCAATGAGATGCAGGATTCTGTAGGGCTGAGCAAACCTCACCCACATGAACTGCTCTGATAGCAGAAATTTTTATAAAGAACACAAAAACACTGTGAGGAGCAGCAATCTGAGATGATATGGCTACTGACAGAGCGATCATTTGTCTCTACCCCTAAAACGAACAATTCCTACTCGGTTCTGCTCTTACTGAAGACTTCAGAAACTAATGCAGTAATAGTTCCGAACAAAGAATATGAAAAATAACAGAAACACATGAGATTTACATTACAGACATGATTTATAGTGTTTTTGGAATTTTTACAGGTTAGCCAGCATTGTTTCGCTAAGATCAAGAAAATAATCTACTAGCTTTGTGAGCTACATCAAAAAGCACTCCAACAAACTTCAAAAGGAACCTAGGAAAGCCAGTTTTTGAATCCCAAGAAACAAAAAAAGGCTGGTGGGAATACAGAATAGACTTGCTTATGTTCCCCCCCACTGCCCTGAAAGACATGGTACTCTCTCCCCTGTGGAGTACCAGCCAAATCATACCTGAAATAAAATGAGCTGTTCAAAAGGATGTAGACAGACATTTATAGTTAAATTTAACAGCTTTAGCAGGTATATTAGAAGTATTAAGATAAATAAAAAAGTATTAAGATCTACAATCCCAGCAACATAACATGTAAGTATCTGAACTATAACTTTGTGCCATACTTCCTTGAATTAAGGAAAAACCTGTAATTATGTGAAAAACTGTGGTTAATCAAGAACCAATGTGTTGCCCATCCTCTGTACTATCTTGGTGCTTTGTCCTCATCAAGGAGTATGTGGAATTAAAGGCATTAATTATTCCATCAAATGAATGAATGACAAATTGTTGAACACAAACTCTTCATACAATTTTTGTACTACTGCTATCCTCTCTATGATTTATTATCAAGCTAAGGAGAACATTTAAAATCACAATAATTTTCAAATTAATTGTAACTTGTCAGAATACATTACCTTTCCTGTCAAAAGAAGAACCCTTGTCTCTTCTGAGATATAATTTCTGTCATTGCAGAAATCCTGTTTAAAATAAATAAATAAATAAATAAATTTGTGTTTGCTCTCTCAATCTTGCTGTTGTTTTTAAATACATACATATATATAATTTTGGTTTTTTATATATATATATATATACACACACATACACACACACAGGATTGATTTCTCAAAATGTGGTTGGTACTGTGAAGTACTAGTATGCAACCTTTGAATCACCTGGGTTGGAAGAGACATTAAAGGCCAGTTCCAACCCCCTGCTGTAGGTGGGGTTGCCACCACTAGATCAGGCTGCCCCAGGCCCCAACCTTCTACTGATAAAAGAATCAATCTATTAAAGATATGTCAAACTAGTACTTTGGAGGAGATCTGTACCGAGCATTACTGAATGACAGTGTGCCACACATGAAGTTGGGATTTACATTTTTTTCTTCTTAAATGACACGAATCACTTGAAATGAAGCAAAATTAAGCTCCCTCTTGCTTCACTTCCATCTTCTTATGAGAAGGCCGAAGAGAGAAGAGGTGCTGTTTTCTCTAAATAAATCTTTGTCACTCTGACTACAGTTTACAGAGACCAGAACACTACATCTGCATCCAGGTGGCCTATCACAGACACCAGCTCCCCATCACCGTGGCATCCATCACCTCACAATTTAATAAGCTAACTGTATTTTGCTTGAACAGACTCCAGAAAGGCAGCTAACAGCGTAAGACAGTGGAAAGTGTGAAATGTATTCTTTGGTATGACCAAAACTAATCTGCACAATTACTATGGTTCCATTTACACTTTTTAAAAGCATGTCTCTTAACTAACAGCAGTGCTATTGCTGACAGTGGAGATGCGCTTGCTAGGACTATTACTGGGCAGTAAGAGGACTGACTTATGCAGCAAGCAAAATAGCCAGTTATTGACAGCTACAAAGATACCACAGACAGCATCAAAAATACTCACTTTTTCTTTTTTGGCTGCTTTGCATTCTAATTCAGATTTACAGTCAGAACATATGTACATTCCCATACACGCAGATCAACTTGTAAAACACTTTAATGCTAGCAATGCCTCCTAATGTGGATATCTATCCTAATTTGCTCTCACCTGGTCACAAACACTTCTGGCAAATGTTAATTGAGACCTAGATAGCTTATCATACAGCTGGTGTGAAAAGATTATATTGTTGAGGGTAAAATATATGCATTTTCCCACTCATGATTTTATGTTATTTTATGTTATGGAGATAACCTGCTCTCAGTTACAAAATCAAAGTATTTTCCCCCATTACTGTGGAAATTAAATTAACAAATTTACCTTTTCGGGTTGTGTAAAAAATTTGGTTGGCAATACAGGGTCCTTTGGTGAATCTGCATTGCATAAAGCACTTTTGCTGTTGATTACACATAGTGCTACGTCACATACTGTATAAAGTTTCTGAGGAAAAAAAAGAAAAATATGCTTTAAGAATTACTTACTGCTTTTACAGGTGTACAGAAAATGTAGTTCTTGAACAAGTTTAATCTGTATCTGAAAATAACCACCACTAAGGACAAATTTTGTAATCATATAATTAACCACACTGTTGGCTCGCCAAACATAGAGAAGCCCTCATTTTTCATATTACACTATTTAACAAAACTATACATGTCTAAACTGTACAAAATAAGCTCTTAATCCAATCATCATAAATAGTTTCTCATCTCTGCTGGAAACTAATATATTTAACAGTAGCAATATACTACAGCATTTCCCCAACAGCAGAAAATACTTATGTTGGGAAATTAGATTATTGGAGTTAAAATAAGCAGTCAGGCAGTAACAGGAATGTTTAACAAATTGTGTTTATTAACTTCACTGGGCACTGATTGCTGGCTAAGGTCAAACAAGATTCTGAAAGGATGAGATTGGCAGCATATAGGCAATGCTCGCATATAACACTCTAAAAGGCAATCAAAATGTGTGAACTAGTGCTTTCAAATTTCCTGCAAATCCTGTCCAGCAACTGCTTGTGAAACCCTTAGACAATCACCCAATACTTATCTGAATTGCATTTCTTACTTCATTGGCCTTTGGCTCATCAGGAGACTGAGCATCTCGGGTAAGCTTGATGTTTTCTGCCATCTTTTTCATGAAGGCATGGCTATTGTTCTCATTCTTTGTCATTAAAACTTCAAGCATGAACCACAGGCACCTAAAACGCCATAAAACCACAAGCAGTTACCTTCCAGCCTTTACACTGTAGCCTCCCACTTACAGCAATGCTTTGGGGGGGGAAGTGTCATTTGTACTACATTTCTTAAGCAACTACAGTCAACTTAAAAACACCATAAACAGATAGCATCCAAAGACACGGAGTCTAGACCTTTAATACTAACAGTTTCAATCACACTCTTCAGAATAAGCCTGCCAAAGTCATGCGCTTCCCTATTGCAGCTGTAAACACTGCCCAACCAGTCAGCATTTTTCTCTTCCAAATACAAACAGAAACAAGAATTCCAGCACTAGCAACATGTAGGTGAAATTCTGTAATCACTGTCTCAGGCTGTCTCTCATGCTGTCAACACCACTAACCACACTTAAACAAACTATACTGTTGCTAGACTGTTACCCACACCACATGAACATGGGAACTGACGTACTAGAGGACCCGAAGTGAAGAGGTCAGATATTGCTAATGCAGCAGTAGAACAGTCAAGTAAACAAAGTTCATCCCCTGTATGCATGTCATTATTTTTTGGAATATTAATTCAGAAGGAAAACACAGCCACTCAACAAACAAACAACAAAAAAAACCCAAACCTAACTCTATAGGACAACCTTAAAAGACTTCATAAGTATAAAGATCACAGATCATGGCTAAGGAACTCACCAAGCACATATTTACTTTACATGACTGTCTTTAGGCCACATAAAACCCAGGCTGAACTGAGGAGACAACTGCAACACACTGTCAGTCTGCTTCTACAGGTTTGCAAGCAACTATATCAACACTTTGAAGCGAACACTGTAATTCCCAGAAGTCTTGAAAGAAATGCTGTATTACATTATATGAGAAAAATGTCTTGCATTTATCTCAGGAGACTCTTCAGAGAAGTACTCCTGCCAAAATTCCTGTACAGAGTATTTCTTTGTTTGCAGCAGTCCTCTGGCTAGTTCAGCCAGTCTGTGACAAGCACGAGGGAGGAAATCTGACAACAAGGGAGAGCTATGCAAGGGATGTCCAAAAAAGCTCTGTGCACTAGAAAGTGCTTCTCAGAGACGGTATTAACTCAACAACTGCAAATCAGAACTTGTTTCACATATTCAGGATAAAACAGTGAAGTACACACTGCAGTGCTTTCAGATGTTGCCAGCAACAGGGAGTCCTTGACAAAACGCAGACTTGATGGCAAGGTACGACTAGACTCCAGGTTCTGACCAGGTGTGAGTCAAGTCAGTCAGAAATCAAAACAAATTTGCAAATTCATTTAAAGAAAGAATCAGACTTGGACTCTCGCAGGTGAAGGTGCAAAAAATTAAGATGTGAATTGGTCCATCGGTGCCAATTGTTTTTCTAATGATGCGTACTTGTAGCATGTCATTACACATGCTTTTGTACTACCAAAACAACATAGCTTATAGTTTCACTCAGAATGAATACATGAGAAAAACAAAACACCAAGAACAAGAGGAGGGACAGGGGGAGAGGTGTAGCTAACAATTAATGCAGGTTACCATGTGGACTTTCAGAATATACTGCTAAGCAGTTTCTGATGTTTTCTTCCCTTCCCAAGACTAATGTTTTGCAAGATGCTGTCGATAAAACAAGAGTTCATTTTCCTAATAATTTTTCCTAAACACAGAAAAATTGTCAGCGACAGTAATTCTAGAATCATTTGCCACTTACTCTTTGACATCACGAAGCTGATCAACATCCTGAGGTTTTGTGAAATCCGGATCATGTGCCAGTAAGTGAATCATGTATGGTACCACATATTCAGGCAGCAAGGACAGCAGCTTTTCTACAGTAAGATAAAAAATCATAAATAACCTCTCTGTTATACATACACACATGCATCACAAGACACATCGTTTTTAAGTATTACTTTTTCAAATATGGAACGTAAAACTTCAAATTGCATTTTTTTTTCCGGTAAATTTTACTTTCAATGAATCACTAAAAATAAATGAGTTTTCCTACTTCAGAACTATCTGGCCTTACATCAGGCCGTAAAACCTAACCAGAAAACAAAATTCTGTTCGTCAAGCAAAACAGCTACTAGAATAACAATAATGTATTTTACATGTATAATTCTCACCAATGTACAGAAAAGTGTTTTATGGTTAATGCTAAACCAAGTAAATTTAGATTTGAATGTGTTAAATACAAAAATGATTAAACAAATTAAACTTAGCATTTCTTTACAAAAGCAATTTGCTCAGCGAATACTCCTCTCAATTTAGTATTCAACTATTGTATTCTTAACAACTTTACTGAAATACCAACCGTTAGCCATAGGATTCTGCTTAATGTATTCTCTTCGTATACTGATGTTTTTGAGCAAGCACTGTCTGGCATGTGCTCTTCTCTCTTTCACAGGGTCTTTGGCACACAAAGCAAAGATTGCCATATATTCCAAAGGCAGCAGTAATTTCACAAGTGCTTTATGCAGTTTCTGGGCAAATATCTGCCTCACTTGGTAGCATTCATCCTATAGCAACATAAAATATAAGAGTGCAACCATAAAAATCTTATTTAAAACCAAGCAAAACCCCTCCCAAACTGGTATTATGAGGAGACACGTTTTAAAAGTATCATCAGGCACAGCACAATAAATATCTGAAGTTTCAAGAACTCTTTTGAAAGCTGCGATGAGCAACAGAAAATTATAAATTTAGCAGGAAAAAAGCACAGGTGTGCTGACTCAGCTCTATTAAGAGTCACTTCAATATAAAAGCAATTACTTACATTAATGACAAGGGCACAGAGTTGGAACTGTTCTGGGGTAATTATTTCATGGTAACAGGGTTCCTGTGCAAGCTTCATTATTGCACTGCCAGCAGCTAATCGTAGTCGAGACATGTCGGATTTACTACACAAACACATGAGGGGAAAAAAAAAAACAACACCAAAACTATCCTTAAATTACTTGTAAAAAGAAGAAACGGTGATGTGCAAGATCATTCAAACAGCAACCAAGCAATCTTGGTCAGAGCAGATCACAGTTCTATAGCTTCACATCAAAGGAAATTAACCCAACCAAATTTGTGAAAATAAAGTGCTCTGCTTCCCCCCCCACAAACTTAATTCCAGTAAAACTGTGAGATGAGAAGAGTCAAGTTCCTTGTTTGCATGCCACTATGTAAATCAAAGCAACACCTTTGTCACAGATTTCCCTTATCCTCTGAATGGAGATGAGGTGTAAATAACCTCACTGTTGGAATGCAGAAGTTCCAGCCAAAACTGCCCCAACTGTAAAGTGTGCTGTTAACTCTGATCGCTCAATTTTTAAAGAAACTCCTGCAGGCCTCTCTGGAAGGTCTTTTACTAGCGAGATGTCTACAGTGTTCTGAGTTAGATTATCAGCAGGTTGCAATAAAGAGGGAGCATCGAGCATATTTTTATGTGTGCCAGTGCACTCCTGAATTTTAAACTTCAGTCAGATCCACTTTCCACCATCCAATATTATCCAACATTGTCTTCACCTTAAAATTCTAAAAGGGCTCGAAGAATTACTGTTCATTACTACACAATTCTACAACAAAACTGGTAGAAGCCTGAAAGCAACAAAACCTGACCTGATTCGCTTCTGTTCTGTCAAGTCTCCTTCGCTGNTTGCTTGCACCTATCAAAAGGGAGCAAATAAACAATCAACTTACTTTCTAAACTTGATAGGCACTAAAACCCAACGCTGTCAAACTGAAGTTTCCAAAGACTCCTACTTAGCAGGGCTGATATACTTTAAAAGAACATAATGAAGCAGTAACTATTTACTGAATGAAAAAGGAAGTATCAGTAATGGTTTGGTGTCTTCTCACAAGAGCACCTATGGTACTTGCTACATGATCAAAGTAATAGCAACTAGACAAACATTTCTAAAAACAGCCACAACTAGATTCACAGTAAACAACCTATAAAGGTGAATGAAGAAAATTCATCACGGTCTCAATTTATTTCAAATCTATTTACAGTCAGTAAATACAAATTACCTCTCTTGCAAGGAAAAATAAAACTTCTGAATGTGTTACGTTTTCTGAACATTCAATATATTCAGCATCAGTAAATGAAGACACCAAAATGCATGGTTTCCACCAGTTCTCTAACTGTGTGTATAACCCACAAAAGCTCTAGGACAGTGCATATTCTAAAAATACTAAACCAAAAGTACTCAGAGATTAACTCTTACACTCTCCACTGCACAACTTCAAAATAGTAAGCTTTTAATCTCAAATATATGCAATATTACTGGCGGCTGACCATTCACCTTTGCTAGTACTTCCGGAGAAACCTCTTCATCTGGAGACCACAATTTTCCATTTTTCTCACCTGTTGACTACAGATACTCGTGTAAGTTTAGGAACTGGTTAAACCCATACAGAAAATGTAGATATAGAAACAAAAGACAGTCATGGACTAAGCTTTCTTTCACACAAATGATTGTTTTCACAATGCAATACGACTTTACCAGCCATTTACAGAACATTCCTTTATTGACCCACTTTACAAAAACCAGCAAACAGAACAGCAAACAGAACAGCAAGGACCAAGAAAAGAAAATCTTACCCTGTCGTTCATTAGAAGATCTTTCACAATGAAATTTGCAACAACAGATTTCATTGGAGAAGCAAACTGGTCTGGGGCCAGCATAGAAATATGACCCAGTGAGACTAACGGAGTTATAAGTTGTTCTGGTACATCGGCATTCAAACTTCTACTAAGAGGCTGAGGAAGAAAAATATTAAATTCAAAATGTGCTACAGATATGTAAATTGCCATGCCCAAAAATTCCTTTTTTTTTTTTTTTTTTTAATTGCTTATTATTTGCTGGGCTGCTGATGGCTTCTACAGTTTTTCTGTAAGAATTAATAACATTGGCAAAACAAAATGGAGAAAGAATGCAATTTTCCAGTTAACAGAGTAACCAAAAATCTCACATGAGATAGGGACAAAATTATTCTCATCCTGTTTTAATAGTTAAACACATTAAATCCTGGAAGATGTGGAAAAAAAAAATAAGCTCTATGCTATTCACGAGTTGGGAAAACCTGAACTGTAGCTACAAATGCCAGAAAATAATGGCAGGCAGAAAATAAAACAAGCAAAAAAAAAGCACACACACAAAAAAATCCTTTGTTGCTTCCACTGGTGATCAGTATTTCCCTTCCAGACAACAGTTACAATGATAATTTCACGTTGCTGTATCAGTACCTTTGCATTATGTCCCAATAATAGGGAAGGGAATATGAATTTGCACTCTCACTTAAGCCTAAGCAGAGAGATCAAACTCTGCAAGCTTAACTGAAAGATTCTCACACGTCTAAATTATGCATACGTTCAGAGAAGGATGGTGGGGAATATATGACATTTTACAAGTGTCAATTAATAGTATTATTATTTATGTAAGACCTTATAGTGAAAAGTAACCTCTCTGCTCTGTATAATGTGAGTTTTTGCTTTACAAGTTGTCTGAGTGAGTAGGAAGTGAGGAATAAGGTAGCATCTTCGCTTACAGTTGCATAGTTACCCTGCACTAACTTTCCTAGTGGGAAGGTGCTCTACAAGCGCAGACCTTGCAGCACGGTAACTCAATACAGTTTGGAAGCAGGATGCTATTCCTCATCTCCTATCTGCTACATGCCTTCTCATGGGATTTGGTGTGGATCATTCCAGCATATTTATTTTCCTCTAACTTCTCCCATATTGACAAAAAAGGAGTATCTTATGTATAAGAATATTACAAACAGACTGTAAGAAACAGAAACATTTGTAATTTTATATTGCAAAATTAATGACTTATCTCAACTACCATACACCTGTAGGCTTGCTGACCTCAGAAATTAGCTGTTAATTAATGATTAGTCTCAATTAAGAACAGAAACTCAAAAACAAAAATGCAAGACATACCTCAAAGATCTGTGCAAGCTGCACTTCTTTATTTGAAAATATGGCATGTATACAGTGAACAGCTTGTTTTGCCTGATGAGGAGTCCCTCTTTTTGCTTTCTGATGCAAAATTGGAATTAATGTTCTGTGAACATTAAATAAAACACTTCAAAATACAATTTGCGACCTACAAGACATAAAGCTTTTCACCTATACAGATACATCCTTACAGAACATGGCCTTACAAATCACGTGCTCCTTTGAAGTCTGTTCAGAAAAGATCACAATCATACATTGAAAAGCAGAATGAAGTTGCATTTAGTATTACTTGTTGAACATCTGACTGTACACAGCCAAGCAGGAAAATGCCCACAGGGAAAAAATCAAACATGAAAGAAAACAATGATCAAAATAAGGTTACTATGGAAGCCAAGCAGAAGGTGGGGGGAACCGACGGGTTCAGTGGGGTGAATGCTTGGGCTTGTTGTTCCAACCAGTCTTGGAAGCAACACATTCTACATAATCAAAAGCAGCAACAAGTGGTGAAAGAAAAGCTTACACCACTTCAAATTAAAATTGAATCGAAAAGGCAGTCTCTAAAATTTTCCTCAAAAAATGCACAAAGCCTGAAAACAATCAAATACCCCCAGAAAAAAGTTGGCAGTATCCTCATCACATCCCAACTGAGGCAAATCTGCAAAAGGTAAAACTTGACATGTTTCATGTGCACCTTTACACGTTTACATGTGCAAGTTCACATGGTCCACAGGTTCTATTGGAGTATGGTCAGTGCTTTCAGCAGACTCTAGAATCATTTGGAACTCCTTGTCCATGAACTGTGACACAAAACCATTTCTGATATGAGGAAGAACTTGGCTCTTGCTAGTGAAACAGTACTTCAAAGGACAGCAAGCAGCCTGCATACAGTTGGTTTTAAAAAAAAAAAGGTCACTTGAAACAAAACTATTGTTCGTTTATGATAAAGGTTACTAAATGTATGAAATCTGGAACATCTGCTTGTCCTCTGACTTCTTTTTCCTTGTGTCAGTGTAAACAGTGACCTTGTTTTGGCTTTTAGAATATTAACTTGACTTGACTGCAAACCATGCTATGGGCTAGATCTCCATTTTGACAGTTGCATTTGTAAGTTATTAAATCCTGACCATCCTTCAGCAATCGCTAGCCGATACGTGAAGCCACAAGTCACATCAGCAACATCAGCTCCTTTGACACGAGATGATGCACCCCAGCAACGCACAGTCCTGAGCCATCTCTAGTAGCTTCTGGAAGCTATGCTGACAAACGGGTTGCTCGGCTTTTCCTTCTCTTCACCTAAATGTCTTAAAAGGTGTCTCATACGTGAACTTGTAACATTTTTCTTTTGCCCAGAATTTGATTCATAGAATCACAGGATCAACTGAAGTCGGAAAAGACCTCCAAGACCATCATGTCCAACCATCAACCTGACCTACTGAGTCCCATCATGAATCACGTCCCTCAGTGTCACGTCCACACCTCTCTTAAATACCTCCAGGGGCGGGGACTCCACCACTTCCCAGGGCAGCACATTCTAGTGCTTGATCACCACGTCCATGAGGCAATTTTTCCTCACACCCAGTCTAAAACAGGTTTCCATTCTAGGCCAGGTTTCTCAAAAACCCATGGTCTAAAAAGCCAAATCTCTGGCTATAATGCAACTGTTCAAAGCCATAAGGATCCCTGAGGTTAAACTTTCAGTTCACCAGGAACTGTCAGTATGCATTTTGCATGGCAGTATTCTTCCCTGGTAATTCATGCCTGCTTTTGGAACTTGTTTCCCAACTTGTTTCATAATGGAGCAAGTTAAACATCAGAGATTATATTTACAAAGCTAGAAAATATTGTGTGAGGAAAAGATCTGAGTAGAAACGATGCCACAGAATTAAATCTTCACCATATTTTTGTAGTTGCTTATTTTGTAACCTGGGAAACATGCTAAACTCTGGTTTTATTGCGTCTACTATCATGAGGACTTTTAAGAAGAAGGTAACATCTTCAGTAAATAAACAGATCCTGCCAGAACACAGAAGAAAGGTAGTGACTGAATACAAAGTGATGGAAGAGAAGGTGTTCATATTTACAAGACTACAAAGTAACTTTAGGGGCAATATATTGAATAAACTCTCAAGCGCCAGAAATCTAGGTACGAAAAACAACAGGTAAAGAAATACACTCACGATCGTATCTGTGGCAGGTCTGTTTCTATTTTGTGACCAGTGTTTCTGAAAATCTGTATGGCTGCCTCAGCTACCTTATCATCTTCCATCCTGAGGCACTGCAGCAGAGACTCGTAGGTCTCTGCAGAGTGAAACGAGGTAGGATGTGTAAAGGACAGAACCTGCAGATACATATTAAAACAAAGGTGTAAAGGTGTATTTATCCAAGGTAAATGAATCACCAGAAAAACAAAATTATAGCTGTTTATGAGCCTTACCATCAACATAAACAGCTATTACACGCTCACAGGACATTACTACACTCAGTAACTGCATTTTGGAGAAGGTGATACAGGCATTTTCAAATCAGTTCATTTATGCTTTGTTCTAATCATTATCTGAATACTGAAAAATATCTACTAAAATGAACAGTTATCCAAGAGTATTCATTTATATTCCAGTCTACTTAAGAATACTTTTCAAATTAATTGAACTGAAATCTTAGTTTCTCCAGAATCTACTGTCTCTAAGCAGAAACAAAACCAAGAAGGTTAAGACAGCCACACAAACAAAACTTAGTCACTGTCTTTTAATCTAGACCTAATGAAATACAGCACATTCTTCTAAATGGAAGTAACGTCAAATAAGAAGCAGAGCGTGCAGAGATTTGAGACAGAAGACAACAAATCATTACCCCAGAATAAAACTATATTAAGTATAGTAAAGTTCAGATAACATACGGCAGGGAGAACAGCAACAACAAAAAGAAGCATGTATTTTGTGTATTTGGTGGGTTTATCTTATCTTGCTTTCTTTGATCAGAGTTGCCTACTTCTTGTGTGAGTTTCAGTGTGTGAAATAACATTCTCAAAGGTATCCAAGTCACAGCAACAGTCTTCAGTCTTAGCAGCTTTCTTTTCTGAGCTGCATTGACAGACATTACTTCCTTGTAGACTTCTGCATAACTACTTCTACTTCAATGCTGCCATTACCAAACCTAGTGTGATGCGTCTCCATGAACTCCAACTTGTTCATTTGCACCTCAATTACCTAAACTCCCCCTCCATGCCCTCCTTGTTATTATACCGCCCTCTCTGTAACATATTGAAAATAAACTGTCAAATCCATCACAGATGTTTTCCAGATATTTCAAATCCTTCCTTCTCCCCCAGGCATTTCTCACTCAT
>VXAV01008753.1:10007-21236 GCA_013399715.1 Alectura lathami | reverse complement strand
TGAGCTCAAGAGGTGGAATTAGTAAGTTAGTTACTATTTGTTGCTTTAACTGGTAGTGTGTCTTGTTAATTGCAGCCAAACTCTTTTTTTCCTCTTCACTTGTTAACATGAGAAAGGAGTTTGGCCATGAAGCATCCTGGAGATATGCCCACCTTTCGCTCACATTTCATGTCACTGCTGAGCATGATGCAGGTAAGAAATGTTGGCTAGAACTTAGCAAGACAAGTGAGTCAGGGGTGCAGAGAGCTAACAGTTACTCTGAAAGGATCCTGCTTCTACTAGCTCTGTTCTGAGCTGATAATAGTTTGTGAGAGGGAAAAAATTACTGCTAACGTTACAGGGAGACAAATCTCCGAGCTCAGTACAGAGTGCTGCCACTATCTAAATTAGACAGGTTGGTGTAGGTGGAGGTTTATAGGGTGTGACCACAGTGCTTGGAGTACATAGCTGTCCTGCTATGAGGCAGTGGTGAGAGAGTACTACCTTTCAGTGCTTGGGAGCGAAGGCTAGCAGTGGAACATGGTCTCACCACAGGCTCTTTATGAGTTGTTAAACTCAGGGTCTGTCAGAGCTGTTAGTTTCAATACATTAAGCCAAGATCTGACATAGTTGGAGGGGAGAAGAAGGTTCTAGCCAAAGATGGTTCATGGGCATGGTGACATGGACATCCGTGTTCACAAGCTGAAGATCTGTTTTTGAAGGTGTTTTCCTGTATTTTCAGCGTATGATGTAACATCATGGTTAGTTTAAAATTCATTACACTTAGGATCACTTTCATTAGTTACCATTATTTTAACAGAGAAGGCAGTGAGGAAGAACTCAGAGTCTTGTCCTCGGCGGTGGAATTGCAACTCCAGATCCAAAGCAAGTATGTGCTGCCACTTTGCAGGATGAGTTTGTTGCTGAATTATAGTACAGCAGTTTACTTTGGTTTGGTTTCTTAAATGTGCCTCTGGGAATGCAATCCCTGCAAAGTGAGTGCATGGAGATAGTTTGTTTTTTCACTCTAATGATTAATATCCCTCTTTTTTGTGAGAAGGGATGTATTCCTCGAAGAATAGTGGGTTGTGAATTGTGGTGGAGGGCGCATGTCTGAAGAGGTCTGTTTTACAACCAGCACACCTGGCTTTCTCTGCTAATAGCTTTTCATTTTACTTTCTGTTTGTGGAGCTTGCCAGCTACCACCTCTCTCAATGTTTCTTGCCGGGGTTCTTGGTCATGTAAGTTGCTTTGTTTTCCAGATTCGAGGAAGTGAGGTCGGGAAAGAGGAGACTATTGTATGCATTCCAGCATAAGCATGAATTTGGTGATACTGGATGAGTGTATGTGTCTTGCTGGTTTGAAAACAAAGCATGTCACTAAAAGCATGTGGTTGATTAAAATATGAGACAGAAAATAATTCTTTGAATGCTAAGGAACTTTTACCGTGGCTTAAAGCATTGTGTTGGAAAAGGTTAGATCCAGGACAGGAGACCAGAATGTGGAGAAGAATGTATACTATCAGTCTGGAAGTATATGGGTTTCCCTAATTGAAAAACAGCTTTTGTGTATTTCTTACTCCTCCGTAAATGTTGTTCAGTATGTAGTTCTTGAAATTTTTTGTGTCCATTTAATAAAATGACTTCAGGTTAGGTGAGAAGAATTCCTTGCTTTCAGAGTAGCGGAGTGTCAGTGACAGCTAAGTGGTGTCAGAAGCTAAGTGCCCATGTTCCCTGGTATTCGTTGCCATCAGCTTTTCTTAGAGGAGGTAAGTTGCTCTAGTAGAGAGCTGTACCACAGCAGCCAGTCCTGTTCGTGTATCACAGTCACCAGCTTGTTCCTTCCTGGACAAATGTGGTGACCACTGCTAGGCCTCCAAGTCCACTGTTAGCTGCTTATTTGTGTGGAAAGAAGGGAGTCCGGGGAAGAGACCTTTCTGAAATGGGGAAAGGAGATGCATGGGGGGGAAAAACACTGTATTTACATATGCGCTATCTTCAGCTGTAAGTCCCTGACAGCTTGCTTAGCCCCATTCTAGCCACCCGTATCCTGCGTACATGCTTGCGTAAACTACCCGTCTTGTTTCTCATAGAACTGTAAGTAGTGTTGCTGGTGCAGAACTGAATTTGATTTATGCTGTTGAGAAACTCTGAATCCTCTCTGCAAGTAGCAGTTTTCTAATCTTGGGTGGAGATGCATAGCCTCATAGTTGAGAGAGTAACTGTAGATCAAGACACTCGAGCCATTTTGTTTTCACTGGGGGAGGGTGCAGTAGAATTTGGTGGATCCCAAGGATGTTAGGACACATTTCATTCCGGCACAGTGTTCATTTGAAACTATTGTCTTATTGTTCATTTGAAATTATTGTCAACTTAATAAACAGTTGCTGAGTGCAAATCTGCTGGTGTTCCTTTTATGCTTCTATCCAGCTCAACTTCCACCGAGAGTTGTCTTTTCAACAGCTCTGGGCAGTATTATTTTGACCAGCAAATGAGGCAAAACAAATAGAACCGGGTTTTCAATGGGTGCAGTATCACTGTACATGTTGATACCCTTTTCATGATTTGAGGTGTAGTGATTCACCTGGTAACGTAAAGTGCAGAAGCTGTCAAGTCAACTACAGCACCATTGACAGGTAGTGACACCCTAATATTTTCCTGTCAGTTTGTGTTTGTTGTCTCTATGCTAAAAGAACTTCCTTTGATTTGGGCAGTGGAGCCTGGACTGTTCAGAAGATGGATCTGAAGAAACTAAGAAATCTGAAATGCTCAGTCCTAGACTGTACATCAAAGAGGGGTGCATATATATATTGATTATCAGTGTTTAAGGGGACTCAAAGGAAGTCTGTGGCAGAGCTAGGGGAGGAAAAGAGGTTTTTCCACTCCTGGATTGTAACAAAGTCCATACACTTGGTATGTGATGCCCATCCACATCTTTGGTACTGCCTTATATTTCCCTTTTTTGTTACTGTCGAAACGGAGTGTGGATGGAATAGGGAAGGCAGAAGGAACAACGCTGTTCTGGTTTCATGTGTCGTTCAGAAAATTTTCCAAATTTTGCTGTTTTTACAGTCACTTTCACGACACCCTTACAAAAGTAATGGTGTTATCTGGCAAACAGACCTTTCAGTGTGGCAAAGCATATTCCTCCTTAAGGAGTGCCTCTCCAAATCCTTGTGGACCTACTGCATAGCAAATGGCTGTAGACTGTTATTTTTTGACCTTTACACTTAGTACCTCAGGTGGAGTGCAGTTGCCCTAGGTCATTTCTCATCAGAAGTTGTGAACTCTTTCAGTCCAGCAGGATAAAGCAGTGGCCATTGGTGGTGGCTGTCGCTCAAGAAGCTAAGTTTGCATAGCTAGATGTGCTGGAATGAAACAGAGTGCCAGTGGGGTGTGAGTTTTACAGGGGTAACATATCCAAACACAAGTATACAGTGTGGTCGTGAGCATGCATTATGGGCCCTGGCGTGGGCAGGAATCTCAGAAAGAGGAATAGGTTTGGCAGTTTAGAGGCTCAGAAGGCACTGCAGACTCTAAACAGCACCCAGCTGCCTTTAAGGTGAGTGACTAGGAAACATTTGCAGGTAGTGCAACCTGTTGGTCTGAGCATTGGTTTTATGTTACAGGGAACGGTTTTGTGAATTTGAGTCTTGCATGTTGTGGCTCTTAACATGTGCATTCTGAATGGGTTCTTTGTCAGTAGGGTGGGATGGACTGCCTTCGTGGACTGTTCAGAATTTCTGTGCTAGCCACAAGAAGAGATGCTGAAGGATGATTTCTGGGCTGCTGTTTAAGAGAAAGGAAATGACCACTTGTCCCCTCATCTTCAACACCTGTGGAAAACACAAAAGGCTTCAAAAAAAAAGACAAAAACAAACCAGCTGTATTCAAATGGGATCCCAGTTGGAAGAAAGCTGAGATGCAGGAATTCAGTTTTGAATAATAGACATAATTGCCCTTAAGGGCTCAAATTAAAACTGAGGCCCTTTTTGGTTCACATACTTGACATAGGCAGTTGGAAATCATACTGAGTGTAACTGCAGATAAATGTAAGTCAGGAAACATACTTTCTTAAGGAAGTGGGAGTCAGAGAGACTGCGCTGTCAAAATGCCATGTGGTCTGACCTTGGTCAGCTAATAACGTACTTTAATGGGAGCTGCTGCAGGCAGATAAAATTCCTTCTGCATGAGTTTCTGAACTGTTAGGCTAGGAAGGGAAAAGGAGAAACATGGAACTTGAGCTTTCTTTATGTCTTAGAACTTGAGCCCTTTTTGTCTAGAAAATAGTTGAAGGACCAAATCTTACTAGGACAAAGTCTGTTGCTTATGAATGTATCTAATAAAATGCAAATATTGGCAGTACTCTCTAGGCACATAATTTATGCTTGGAGAAAGAATTTGAAATTGAAAGTTGGCAAAGAAGAGTTTTAATTTAGAGAGTTTATACTGAAGTAGCCTAAAACTTGTATCTTGCAGGTACAGCTTAAGAGATTTACTATTTTGAGCACTCAAGTTCTTTGTGCAATTTTTTTTCCAAGTCTAGCTGACCAGTCTACACAATGAAACAAGATTTTTTTGAGGTTCTGTAATGCAGAGGAATTCAAAACTACAAACTGCTTCTGAATATGTTTTCATTTATCCCTAAACATGACGCTGTTATTCAAACTTAAGAACCATTCAGATTCAAATTAAATTTACCTACACTGTCCTCCTCAGGAGTTCCATCTCATACCTTTTTTTCTTTTCTACAGAAAGCCAGCAAGTCTTTGCACGCCTTTTAATTCAAAAATAATAATAATAAACATCTGTTTCTCATTTTTACTGTCCAGTGTCCAAGCCAGGGGTTGTGGTTTTTTAATCTATTCTGTACATGTTCCTGTGGTTCAGATTTTTTTGCTAATTAAAATACTGCATACTTCTTTCACTCATCTGATGGGAATCATTTGTATTCCATATTTCTATTTTTTTTGATACTTGCTAGAATTACAGTTGAGGCTCTGTGTCCTTACCAGTTTTTGTAAATGGGAATCCATGAGAATGGAGAGCTATGTAGGAAGGAAATGAGGGAGTGGCTGGAAGCAGGTCGGTTGATTCCAGAGCTGTGCTATTTGCAGAGAAGCACTGATTTTCATCTGTGATCATTCTGCCGTTCATGTTTTTATTTAGTTACTGCCTCTATAATTTTTGCTCCAGAGAGTGCAACTAATAATTCTCTTTTATTTTACGAAATAAACAACTTCAGATTAATTGGATAATAAAAGCTTTGCTGTGCTTGCATTTTTCTACTTCACATGCTATTGCTGGAAGGCTGAGAGAGAAGCTTTGTTAGTTTGGAAATATCTAGAGTAATGATTTCAACGATTAGCCCCCAAAGATCAACTATGAATGAATGTCTGCAATTTTTTTATAACATACATGGTGACCTTCCCCCTTCAGATCCAGGTGACCTAGGATGACGTAAATGTGGAAATCAGGAGAAGATAGAAACAAAGATGGTTTAGAATGCTTGGACATAGCATAAATGCTCTGTCATAGGTAGTCCTGCAAGTACTCGTGCTTCTCTTTGCTGCAGCATGCTGGTGGTGGCATGAACATGTCAAAATGGAACAGAGTGCAGCTGACAGACTAGCAAGAGCTTGAAGCTGTTGCATAGTTGCTTTTTCAATGCAGTCAGTCCCCTTAAGAAATGGACCTGAAATAAGAACAGTCTGGCTCGGAAGTAACTATATATCATGTTGTTGCTGTCACAAGTTATTTGCTGTTGTGACACTTCCAAGTTTGAACTGAAGACCTCTGTGGAAAATCAGGCTTAAGTCTGGGGGTGATGAAATGCAAAAGTGAGGACTGGACCACAATATAGTCTACTAAAATCCCCATGGTAGTTTTTAAGAAGGTAGGGAAAACTGATTCTGATGTTCTAGCCAAATTCCAATTGATTTTATGCTTTGGGCTTTTATAGAATTGGAAGGGGACAATTTATGATTTAAGGTGTTAGTGCAAAATACACATTTATGGTGCAGGCCTGAGCAAAGGAGCTGTTGTGTTACTGTGGTGTTCTAATGGCTGTCAGTATCTCTGGGTTTGTAGTGGTTTCTGACTTTTCCTGGTTGCCATTTGGATGTGCACCACTATTACCTGCTACAGGGTCACAAACAGGATTTCTAGTCTCTGTGATGAAATCTTAGTGACCCTTTCTCAAGAAACTAATTATGCTTTCCTTTTACTGTTAATTCATTTTCCGACCTGAAAAGTAAAATCATATTTCCGCATTTGTATTTTCCAGTAGAAATAGAATGTATTGAACTAGTCTGAAATCCCTGGGGAAAAGAGGATTCTGCCTCTAAACGATAGGATTTCCCCAATCTCATAGTTGCTTTGAGGTACATAGAGCTTGGAGCAAGTTAATGGTTTAGAAGCCTAAATGTCCATTTAGCTTTCTAGCTAAAAGAGTCAGAGACTCCCTCTGTGATTATGTAAGAGAAGGTGTGCTGGCACATGCTTAGGGCTGGTATCCTGCCCAAGAAACTAATAAAGCCGCTTTGGATTTTCGCTCATGTGGAAACTGAACCTTTGTGATGCTGAATGATTCTGGTTTGCATCAGCTCTATGGGAGCTGAAGTTGCACACATGGTGTGGAGTGCAGATTCCAAGCCTGAAGGCCCAGTTCTACAAATGAATTCTGGTTTGCCCAGCTCACAGCTGTGTTTATTTCTCTCACACATGGCTCCTCAATATCTTACTTTAAAAAGTTGCTTGAGGTAGCTATCTGCGCCATACTGAAGTGTGGTGTTGCCTTAGAACTCTGTAGGCTTATGTCCTGATAGATCAGAACTTGAAAAAAACAAAACACACAGGGAAAAAAGAAAAAACAGCCACTTGCTGGCTGTCATACTGTGGAATGAGTTCAGAGCAGGCACTGTAGGTTTGGGATTTGTTTTTCCAAAGTCAGGATGCAACTATTCAAGTATAGAACAGTGTCATTGCAACATGTTGCTGCTAATAATACCATATGATGGCCATCCAGTGTTGAAGTCTAAAGCCCATCTCTTTCCAGGTCCTCTGCTGAATTTAGTGATGTTCAACTTTCGGTGGCCATGCATATACCAGCAGAAAAGAAAAGAGTTCTAGGATGACTATCCCAGAAGAAGAAACTTAGTATTATTTCCCATGAGATGTAAAAGAAAGATGATTTGTTTCCATTATTCTACATGTATTACCACATTTGGGAACTGCTTTTCATACTTGCATTTGAGTTTGGCAGGGTCTTTCAGTTGAGTCAGAGTAAATACAGGGTGGTTTTGTGTGTATAGACACATGCAGGCAGGAACACAAATAGATATGCAGTGCCACAGTAGGAAATGGTCTTACTGTGCTGGTTTCAGCCCAGGCAGAGCTGATTTTCTTCATAGTGTCTGGTTTGAAGCGATGTTTTGGCTTTAGGAGAAAAAACAATGTTGAGGACACACCAGTGTTTTAGTTGTAGCTGAGCAGTGGAGATGAGTATTACCCTGACTATCTTGGTTTTTTAATACTTACTGGCACTATGAAGTTGGCCATGCAGAAACAGAACTAATCTTCGGCAAGCAGGATGGATGCAGAACCTGAAGCTCTTGAAGGATGCAAATGTTTGTTTTTTGTGTTTTTGATTATACTATGATGTGGGAGAGTATATGGAAAAGGAAGAAAGGAAACATATCTCACATCGTATCTGTGTAATGTCTGCCAAAAATATGGAAATGATTTAGCAACTAACATTTATTTTTCTCCATAATGCAAGGTTTCTGCCTAAGCATTCCAGCATTTTTGCTAGAATCCTTTCTTACAGGTTCTGTCTAAATATTTCTGCTTCATGGAAGGAAGTTGATCGAATAAACTGCCCATCATCATAGCTTTCTCAGTTTAAAATATCTTTCAAGCTGCAAAAGGAATACTCTGAGAGGCTAAATATATTAGCTCTATCTGAAGTTTATCACATGAAAAACTCATAGCTTATTTTAGGCAAGTCTTTTACTTCATTTTGAGTATCTCTATTCCTGAGATGCTCTCTGCAGAAATATGGATTGCGGGGTCTGTTCATTTGCAGTCACCCCAGCCGAATCCTTGTCTCTTCCAAAGCACCTGTACGCCCCTGTTCTTTATGCCTTCCCTTTCTCCTGCCCACAGTGATAACGAAGTCAATGCTTTCAGGCCCCAAAAAGATTGAATGTGGCGTAGTCTGGGGCCCTAAGGCAATAGCAGCATCCACTGTCGGTGGGAAAGCAGCGGGAGGACCTTGTTATATGGTAACACCAGGAAGCTGCTAAACTAAATTTGACTGCTCTTGAGTGTGACGAGGCTGGTCATCAGTGTCACATAAAGTTCAAGAAAATGAAGGACGTATCCTGCCTCCCACTTTGTCACTTGGTGTGCCTTTAAAAGCAGATCCCTGGGACTGTGAGATAAAGCTTCCACATAGCTTCCTCATCTGCGCAGTGGCTGCCTTGCTGGTGTGCTTGGCTCTGTCCTTTTGACAAGGCCACTGAGCATGCACTGTCCTTCGTTAATCCACGTTTTGTGTTTTCTGTATAAGAATGCTCTGTGGCTCTTTTCCTTGCCAAAAGCAGCTGGTAGGGTATATGAGACTAATGGCACCGGGGACTGCAACACTTGGAATCCTGTCCCACAGGTAACATGCTCACGTAAAACTTGGAGTGGTTTCCAGCGCTTCGAGTGTAAGGAAGCAGCAAATGTAGCAACTGGTCAAGGTAACGCTCTTCCTCTAGTCTCTTCCACGTTCAGGCCAACAGGAGAACTCGAGCACTGAGGGTGAGAGTAGGTGGACTGGAAGCTGAGAAAGCAAAGCTTATCCTTACCTCTTCCCTATTTATTTTCTGAATGATAGTTGAACTCACATCTGAGATTTTACATCAAATTGTAAGATTGTCATGGTGGGCATCATCTTCTCGTGTGCATACCTGCTTCGCTTACTTGTAGAGTACCTCTGACCACTGCTAGGCTGGTAAGGCAGATATTATAATACAGACAATAATTGAAATTGTTCTTCTGTGCTCAGATAAAATTTGAGATTTATTCTAGATAATGACATGCATGTGTGCTATTGTGTACTACATTTCCATTCAGATACTGAAATGATTTTGGAATTGAGTCACATGAAAGTAGATAAAATCAAGTAAGTTTATGCTATCACTGGGAAAAAGCAAGTCCTCTAGCAGCAATTATCTCTACGTTTCCAGATGTTTTCTGAATGTTGGGCCTATGAACCTTCCTGAATCGTACATATACTACATTTGCATGAGGGTGATTCTAGATATTTTGTAGATAAACGTGAAAAGAGAGGTGCACAGGCATTTCAAGGTTTTTACTGCTTAGTGTTTGTTAGGCTTCTACAAGAGTCCAAGTGAGAAGAGCCTAGTTGTAATCTGATGAGCTCGAGAGAAAAATAACCATGTCAGAAAAAGTTTTCCATTGGCCCTGTTTATATTAAACAAGACAAAACTAGGCAGCATCTTAGGCAAGACTAGGACCACAAAGACTATCTTTTGATAAAATATGGTACCTCTTTGAGACAAATGGGATCCTTAGAAGCATCTTGGTTTAGAAGAAGGGAGAGATGTGTTTGGAACTAAAGCAGAGAACAGCTTGTTCATTTCATGCGAAAAGGCTGAGATTTTAAGCTAGTAGTGGTGGAAAACTAGGAGGGGTGATATGGAATTGATACTAAACCTTAGCCACAGGTAAAAGGTGTTAACGTGTGTTGAGGAGTGTAGATCCTCCCTGTAACTGCTAATCAAGGCCACTCTTTGCTAGAGATAAAATGGAAACAAAATGTTGAATTCTACACTCAGACAAGATGGTGCTGTGAACCTCCATAACAATCTTCTTGCAATATACATAGATGAAGACAAAGCTGTGTTATTTTCCAGGCAGACTTTGCTAGGACACTCTTCTGAGTTGTTTTTTTTTTTTTTTAACAAGTCTGCTCACAGGAGGCAGGAAAAAAAAGGCAAGGTCATGGTTGCCAAAGTGAAGGTGAAGTGGCCATTATTGCCACTTTGTTTCAAAGTTTATAAATATTACACTCATGACTATGACATGAGAATATATATTTTTTAGAAGTCTTAGATTTCATTAAATGACGATGAACAGCCTTATTTTGTTTCCCCCTTGACCCTAAACCAGCATTTCAGACTGGATGTATGGGTCCTTTTGCCGGCACATCCCCCATCAGAATAAAAATTTCAGTAGCGTCATTTTATAGACTATATGTCATCTTTTTGTGGGTTTCATGTCTGGATGAGCTGTAGGTTTGTTAGAATAAAATGTGTGGCTGACAGATTGCAAAATTTCTTGTTTATATCTATATGTGATGTTTTTAAAACTTTGATTCAAAAATTTGCAGTAGTCCCTAAAGTGGAAGGAAAGCCATGCGGGAAATTTTCGGCATATCAGATGGACTGAATTAATAAGATGTGCATTAAACGTGAATTAATGCGTGTGCTGTAATGTCTGTATTGAACAAGAAATAATCAAGATGGTTGCTTTGGTAGAAGTAATGTTGCTGGATATATTTACAGTTGGGAGAGTTTCACTGCGTTTGTAGCTTGCTGCTGCATGACCTTCAACAGTCATAGAATCAGAATGGCTTGGGTTGGAAGGGACCTCAGAGATCCCTACCTGCTGTGGACAGGGCTGCCAGCCACTAGCTCACTACATCAAACTGCCCAGGAACCCATCCAGCCTAGCCTTGTACACAGCCAGGGATGGGGCATCTCTGGGCAGCCTGTGCCAGCGCCTCACCAGAGAAGATTTTCTTCCTGATGTCCAACCTAAACCTCCCTCTTTCAGTTTTAGCCCATTCCCCCTTGTTCTACCATTATCCACCTGTGTAAAAAGTCGGTCCCCCTCCTGCCTGTAAGCTCCTTGCAAGTATTGGAAGGCCGCAATGAGGTCTCCCCAGAGCCTTCTCTTTTCCAAGCTGAACAGTCCCAACTCCCTCCACCTTTCCTCACAGGAGAGGTGCTCCAGCCCTCTGATCATTTTGGTGCCCCTCCTCTGGACCTGCTCCAACAGCTCCACATCCTTTCTGTACTGGGGGCCCCAGGCCTGGACACAGCATTCCAGGTGAGGCCTTACCAGGGCCGAGTAGAGGGGGACGATCACATCCCTCTCCCTGCTGGCCACCCCTCTCTTGATGCAGCCCAGGATGCCATTGGCCTTCCTGGCTGCGAGAGCGCACTGCAGACTCATG
>VXAV01008748.1:3901-14083 GCA_013399715.1 Alectura lathami | reverse complement strand
AAATCATAATAAATTGAAAACATTGAGCAATATCTGAGAGACAATGCAGTCACTGGTCACAGCCAAGGCGTGATCATGAGGAGAAAGTCCTCTCCAACCAACCCAACCACCTCGATGAGCAACAGGAGCCAGCAGAGGCAACTTTTTGGGATTTCCACAGCATTTTCCGCGCTGGTTCTCGCAGTACAGAGTGCCCAGCATCCTGCGAGGCAAAACCATCAGACGACGGGCGAGGGCCAGCGCTGCCGGCGGGGCGAGGGCAGGGAGCGTCCCGCTGCGCTCGGCCCGGTGCGGCCTCACCTCGGGCACCGGGGGCGGGCGGGGGGCCACGGCGTCAGGAGGACATAAAGCGGCCAGAGAGCGGCCAGAGGAGGGCTGCGGAGATGGGGAAGGGGCTGCGGGCCCTTGCTGCGCTGGGCCTAGAGCAGAGGGGGCTGAGGGGAGGCCTCCTGGCGGCCTGCAGCTCCCTGCCGGGGCAGCGCAGGGGCAGGCGCTGAGCTCTGCTCTCTGGGGACAGGACAGGGCCCGAGGGCACGGCGCAGAGCTGGCAGGGGGTGCGGGGAGAAGGTCCTGCACCGGGGGGTGGTGGGCACGGCACCGCCCCGAGCTGCTGGGGCTCAGGGACACCGCCCTCAGACACAGCGGTGGGGTTGGGTGGGGCTGGCCGGGGCCAGGGCTGGGCTCGGTGAGCCCTGCGGGTCCCTTCCAGCTCAGGATAGTCAATGGTTCTGGCAGAGCTGGGTGGCTGAGGCTGGGTGCTCCGTCTGTTCCCTCTAGTGGCTGTTCGGATCATTGGCTTCTCCCTGGCAGCTGTGGAGTCCTTCGCAGCTTTCAACAACCCTCCTAGGTCACAAGAACAGACTGCCAGCATCTCCCCTCATCTCAGCGGGAAGTAATCCCATTATGGTAATCTTGGGAAGAGATCCTTCAATGGAGTGTGCCTGAACATTGCATATGGGGTCGAGGTGTAGCTGGGGGTTTGCTTATACATGCTTTGGCCTTGGCATTTATGACTTGGGGCCCCCAGGAGAAGCTTGCCTTGGTCAATGGCAAGGTGGGACACAAGGGGTTGTGCTGACTGCTGCTGTGTTGATCCACAGTGTACTCCATAGAGCTTAGCCTGGTGGCAAGCAACAACTGCCACTGGGTGAGCCCAAGCAGGTGAAGGTGGGGCAGGAGCCACTGAGCTGAAGGCTGCTGGTCTTTCTGTTGCCAGTCTCCAGGTGGAATGGGCCAGCAGCCTCTGGTGGGAGAGCAGCTTAGTGTTCGAGCTTGCTGGTTTCTGGGTCTGCACCTGGGGTGAGCACTGGAGGACAGGGCAGTAACCTGCAGGTGAAGGGCAAGCACTGCTGCAGAGCCGTGCAGCCAGCTGTGCAGCCAGAGGCAGCAGCAGGCATTACACATGTCATGGGGAGACCTGCTGCATTACTTCTCCCACCTCCCAGCCGGCAAGTGAACATCCCGCAGTAAACATTCACACTGCAATTAAAAGAAACCCAGTCCTCACTTTTAATTTTCACATGTGATTAATATCTGCAACCTCATTAACTTATTTCTGTGGCTGTGAATGCAAGCACTTACCCATCTCTCACCCCAAGGAGTAGCTCCAGACAGCGTTTCCAGGAGGGAGCCAGAGAGGAGCTGCCTGATTTCTCTCTGTGGCCAAAAGCCCTTCCTTGTGCTTTCAGCGTGTACGAGTGTGCGCTTACGGAGTGCAGTCAGAGCCAGGTGCCCTCCATGCATGGGACAGGAGGAGGTTCTGGTGGCTCTGAAAATGCTTCTCTGCACCCTTCCCATTCTGTAAGACACTGAAGGCTGCCCAGCACCTCCCACTCTCTGGGGCGTGGGGATCCTCCCCTTGGTGTCCTCTTCACACCAGCCTTCTCCCCGTCCTGCTGCCTATATACTGGAACCCCTTAGAGCCACATCTCCTCACTCGACGTGCTCCGTGCAGGCAGCATGCAGGTGGGATCAGCTCCTTCTATTCCTCACCAGCAGGTGATACCCAGCACGGCCTCCAGCACCGGTAGGTGATCTCTGCATGCTGCAGCTTGCTGTCAGGCTCGGGGCTGCTCGGTGGCTGCCTGCCTGCTGCCCCTGGGCTCTGCTCTCCTGTCTTCCAAAGCTCCTCGGGAGCTGGGCCTTGAGGCTTTGTTACTGTGACACCCTGCAAGTATGAAGTTAAACACACTTGGGGATGAGTGTGGTGGTTTCTCTGCCAGGAGAGGGTTTCATTTCACAGGCTACTAAAAGTGCCAGAAGTGTTTAGGCAGACTGATAATGAAAGGCATTCTAACTGGTTTTAGTCCATTTATTCCCATTTTATTCATCTGCAGCACACTGTGCTTCTACAGTTGGCCATACCAGGCAGGGAGTCGTCAGTGCAAAGTTTGGGTTTGATGGGGCTTTTTCCTGCAGGACCAGTGTAAGGGGAAGGGACAAGGGCGGCTCAGCAGCAATTCAGGTAAGAGCAAGGACCCTGTGCCAGTGCCCTGGGCTCTCCTTAGGGAGAAAACCTTAAAAAGAACAAGAAATAGAGTCAGCAAGGCTGAGTTGTAGCGTTTAGCAGTGGGTTTCTTCCCACTCCTCAGGCTTGCCATCGTAAATGAGGAAAAGGGATCCTTTTGGAGGTGGTCATTGTTTCTTAAGCTTCCCCTGCGCTCAGGATGCTTTCCTCAGGGATTTGGGGTCTGTTGGAGGATGAGGCTGGCCCGCAGCAGGACAGGGCTGGGGCTGGCAGGAGGCTGATGCCTCCAGCCCTGAAGGCTGTGGGTGGAGAAGGGGCTCCCTGTGGGAGAGCCCTGAAGTCGTGGCACCGCTGCCAAGGCACCGCAGAGGAGGCAGAGAACAGAGACATGGCTCAGAGCCTCACACTGCTCTGCACTACATCTGTCTCACTGGCCTTCCCGGCTGCCCAGAGCCCCAGACTTTTTGGGGACTCATTTGAATGCATGTGGGCATCCTGGCTCACCCCAGATGCCTGGCCTCACCCTCAGAGACCCCACTGGTGGAGGCTGGGGGGACCATCACCCACCTTGCCCAGGGCTGGCGGGGTCTCATTGCCACAGGGGCTGCTCGTGGACTGCGGAGGCTGCAGCCAGGCATTCAGCCACTTTTCCTGTGCTAAAAGGAGTTTTAAAGCACCCGCTGTCATCTAATTGCTCTTTGTTTCTGTTCTCAATGCAGATGGGTGTGGAGCGTGTGGTCCTGGCTTCGCCTCACCTCTGGATGCGATGAAAGGCAAGTGTGAGATGCGGGGCTTGCAGGGGAGAGCCCTGACCTTGCCATGACTTAGCTGAAGATGAGAGCAATGCTCTGGAGAAGGCGTTATCAATTAACAAATTAACACCATCCTCCATCCAAGGAAGCTCCCCAGCAGGCGTTATGGAAGCAAAGGTTTTGCATTTGTCCTGGGGCCCAACTTTAGTTGCATAATGGCAGCTTGGTGTCAGAACAAACCTTCTTAGACTTCAAAATAGCTTGGGATGGGTCACAACCTGCATCAAAGCCACCTGTGGCTGCACTGTGCAGAACCAAACGGGATTTTAAGTTTCTCAGAGGCAATTGTACCACTGTAGGCCTGTGACCCCACCCCTGAGAGCTAAACCCAATCTGTTCCTCATGGCTGGCACCCAGACAGGACAGAACCTCCTGCAATAAAATCCAGCTTCCCAGGCTGCTTGTTCAGGCACTTTGCCTGAAAATCCTCCTGGCTGCATTGCTAAACACTAGTGCTCTCATGTGAAGAGACCAATGAAAACATCACCTGCTGCTGTCCCTCCCTTAATCCTCCTCTCCAGTGCTTAGCAAGCACATCTTTGAAACCTTAGACAGCTCTGGAGCTTGGTCCTGCTCCGTGATTCCTAGCCCTGAAACACCTTAGAACAAAGCAAACAACAGTGAAGAACTGAGTCTTCAAAACGTGCTTGGGTGTTGGCAGGGCTGGATGGCGATTTGAATTAATAGCAAATAGCACAAATCCCACTGACTCTGCTACTGTGGCAAATTCCTTAGGGCTTTTGATGTTCAGGCTCTATCTGACTGCTTCAGCAGTGCTGGGTTACTCAACCCTGGCACCCAAAAATCTCCTCCATGCAGACACAGGGCAGCTCAGGCTCCTGGGAACATGGTGAAAAGCTCCTCAGCATCCCTAGGGTGCCTGGGGAGGTGAACTAGGGTCTGAACTCCGTGGCTGTGTTCCAGACCCTGGGTTTTGGCACCCTGGGAGCAGCAGGGATGGGGTCCCTGGGCATCTGGCAGCTGCTCTCCAACCCATGGCTGACACAGGCACTGCTTTTATGAAGGCTAATAAGGGCATGGTGTTGAAAAGGCAGCAGTTGTTGCTTTGGATCAGCTCCACAGATTCCAGATCACCTCTCCCTGTTTCCCGCCTCTTTGTCTTCCTCAGCATTTCTCAGACCAGTTCTTTCTCCTGTGTTTGCTTTGCCAGCACTTACTGGTGCAAGTACCACCTCCACAGGGTGAGGAGGCTGCAGGGTGCTGCTGAGGGTCTGGGCAGTGCACAGGTCCTCAGGCACGACCACCGCCATGCTCACTGTGCTCTGGCTGGACCTGGGACCTGGCAAAGATGTCACTGCTCAGTGGGACCCTTGGGACGCTTGGAGGCATGGGGGACTTCGTGCCCTTGGCTTCAGCCTGGCGAGCATTTTACCTTTGCGCTTTGATGTATTTTCAAGGCTTCTCTTTGTAGATGTGATGGAAATGAGACACGGTGTGGTCTGATTCATGGGAGTGGTGGGATTACACAGGCAGAGTGGGGTGACCCAAGGCCATGGCCTTCCTTAGGCACGAGGACATCCCCAAGCCCAGCGAGCCCAAATCCCCCAGGGCAGCCCCCTCTGACTGAGCCCAGCCCCAAGCCCTGCACGCAGGAACGCAGGGACCTGGGAGGTTTGGTCCAGCCCGAGGTCCTGAGGGTGTTTGTTCTATCGAAGGGTTCCTGATTATGCTTGTGCAACATTTCTGTCTTGAAAGGCCCACGGGAGGAGATCATATACGTGCCCTGCATCTACAGGAACACCGGCAGGGGTAAACCTGACTTTCTGGCCACCGTGGATGTGAACCCTGAATCCCCGCACTACAGTCAGGTACAAAGCAGTTCATCTCGGTGCTGAGCGGGCGGCAGCATGCCAGCCAAAGGAAACAGCGCGGTGCTTGGCCCTCACATTCCCAGCATTTGCTGGCTCAGTACTGAAGGCTAATGCCTTGGCTTTCCCCAAGACTTTGGGCTTTGCTGTGCTTAGGAGGTGTGTGCAAAACCCTTTTCTCTCCCCAACCCTAGGCTCCCTTGCGCACCAGCACACCTTGGTGCAGGGTGAGCCTTGCCTGGGGCATTGTGGTCCCATGGCAGCCTGCAGCACACTGAGCTCCGTGTGAGCCAGAGGAGCGAGCAGCCCTCGTGGTGCGAGCAGGACTGGGGCCTTGCAGGTGATCCACCGCCTGCCCATGCCCAACCTGGGGGACGAGCTGCACCACTCGGGCTGGAACACCTGCAGCAGCTGCTTCGGGGACACCACCAAGAAGCGCAACCGCCTGATCCTCCCCAGCCTGATCTCCTCCCGCATCTACGTGGTGGATGTGGGAACTGACCTGCGAGCCCCCAGGCTCTTTAAGGTACCTTGGAGGTGCTGCTGTGTGCTCGGCAGCACGGTGATGCAGCTCCCACCCACCCTGGTCCCATCAGCCCCCCAAAGCCTGCAATGAGCACATGCTCTGCCTGGGACAGCTCACGGAGGAGCTGACGGTATGAAATCCCACAGACTGTCAACGCGGAGGACGTCTTCTGGCAGTGTGACCTGGGCTACCTGCACACCTCCCACTGCCTGGGCAGCGGCGAGGTCATGATCAGCGCGCTGGGAGACCCGGCCGGCAATGGGAAAGGTATGGGGCCTGCGGCACCCCGGGAGGGGGTGATGGGATGGGGGAAACACCTTGGTCTGTCCATCACTGACTGTCTTACACTTCCCTGGTTAATGTGGGTGATTTCCTCACCACCAAGGTGTGTTTGCTTTTGCTTCAGGTGGCTTTGTTCTGCTGGATGGAGAGACCTTCGAGATCAAGGGGAACTGGGAGAAGGGGGACAAGCACCCGCCGATGGGTTATGACTTCTGGTACCAGCCACGCCACAACGTCCTGATCAGCACTGAATGGGGAATCCCAAAGTGCCTGGGATATGGGTTTGACCCACATGACCTGAAGAAAGGTGAGGAAATAGTTGCTGAAGTACTTCAGGAGGGAGGTGCTGAGCAGGAATGCAATGGGGCCAGATTTCAGCTCTTTTCTGTCACCAGTGAGTGCTGGCAATCTAACGGACCAAAATGAAATCATAGAATCATAGACTGGTTTGAGTTGGAAGGGACCTTAAAGATCATCTAGTTCCAACCCCCTGCCATGGGCGGGGACACCTCCCACTAGACCAGGTTGCTCAGACCCCCATCCAGCCCCATCATTTGAGAGGGTTTGCTTGCAAAGCTCACTGCACGCCAATTCTCAGAGCTCACATGGATTTAAGAAAGAGACAAACTCTGCCCATTAATGTGGACACACTTTAGCTGCGAGCACCACCCATGCCCATCCACAAGCGCTGCTGTTGAGCAGTGCATGGTGCTGGATTTCAGCCATGGGGACGAGGCATGAAGCACCGCCTCAGCCCGGCTCCCCCTGGGGGACACACAGCCCTTCAGGCCTCCCCCTAGCAAGGTTCTTCCCCTCTGGGATGCCAGGCACCTGCAGCTGGGGCCCCAAAGCAAGCGCTGTGTGCTGGGGGCCACGAAGCTACCTCTGCAGTGAGGGCTCACCCCAGCCCATGCCACGTCTGCCAACGGCCCCATGCCCTGCAGCGTCCCCTCTGAGCCCTCGTCCCCCTGCAGGGCGCTACGGCCGCCGCCTGAATGTGTGGGACTGGACAACTCACACCTACGTGCAGGCCATTGATGTGGGTGAGGACGCGGCACCACTGGAAATCCGCTTTCTGCACAACCCTGATGCAGCTGAGGGTTTTGTGGGGTGCACCATCAGCAGCGCCATCCACCGCTTCTACAAGACCGAGGTATGTGGCAGGAGAGGGCTGGCCCGGCTCCTCAGTGCACTCACGGCCTCCTCGTGCTGTCTCTGCACCCGGGATGTGAGCTGGGCTGTAACCTCACCAGGACCTGTTCTGACTGGCCGCAGTTTATGCTGAGATGATCGAATTTGGAGGAGACATATTCAAACCTTTGTTGTGGATTTACAACAGCGTGAGCAACGCTCTCAGTGTCTGTTGTGTGTAACAACAAACCAGACGAGGAGAGCTGCTTTTACCAAACCAGTTAATCCAGCTGGAAAACCACACGGGTTCCTGGCCCCACAACCCTTACTCAGCACCAGGGCTGCTCCTCTGCTGGCCCCATGGAGCCAGGGAGGAGGTTCCCTGCAGCCACAAAGTGGGACGGGAGGCAGTGGACGCGCACGTGGCATCCCCATGCCAGACCCTATCCTGCCCCTGCTGTGCTCTGAGCCCTCCGGGGCCATGCTCTGTCCTGCAGCAAGGTGGCTGGGCAGCTGAGAAGGTGATCCAGGTCCCCAGCAAGAAGGTGGAGGGCTGGCTGCTCCCAGACATGCCAGGTGAGTGCAACCTGTGAGCCACCGCGCGCTCGGCTGCCCGCCGTGCCCCTGGTGTGTGACTCTGCCATGCCATCCCCAAGGCTTTATCACCGACATCCTCATCTCGCTGGACGACAGGTTCCTCTACTTCAGCAACTGGCTGCACGGGGACATCCGCCAGTATGATATCTCCGACACCCGCAGGCCCAGGCTGGTGGGACAGGTAAGGCAGCAGCTGGCTCACCCCATTTCCTTTGGGGGGACCAGCCCTGCATCACCGCCATGTCACCGCTCTCTCACAGGTCTTTGTGGGTGGCAGCATTGCCAAGGGAGGGCACGTGGTCGTGGTCAGGGATGAGGAGCTCCAGAGCCAGCCAGATCCCTTTGTCATCAAGGTGAGCTCCACTTTGCTCCATGTCACCTCCACCTTGAGCCTCTGAGTGCATGGAGCCGTGGTGGCAAGGACAGGGAGCAGGCCCCTGTGGTTCTCTACCATGTCCATGGGATGACCGCCATGGCAAGGACCCTGCAGTTCTGCTCCACTACATCCCATAAGATGACACCACAGCTGGGTGACAAGGACCCTGTGGTTCTCCACCATGTCCCATGGGGCACGCACCATGGCCAGGTGCCAAGGACCCTGTGGTTCTCCACCATGTCCCATGGGGCACACACCATGGCCAGGTGGCAAGGACCCTGTGGTTCTGCTCCACCATGTCCCACAGGATGCCCGCCAGTGCCAGCGCAGCCCAGTGCAGGTGGAGGCGTCCCCTGGTCACTGCTTCCTCCCCTCCACCTGCTGCAGGGCAAGAGGGTGCCGGGCGGGCCCCAGATGATCCAGCTCAGCTTGGACGGGAAGCGGCTCTACGTCACCACGTCCCTGTACAGCGCCTGGGACTGCCAGTTCTACCCAGACCTCATCAGGTGGGAGCTGGCAGGCGCTGAACTGCAGCAGCTGCCGGGATGGGGGAGGATGAGCCCTCCCCGACCCCACCGCGGTCCCTCTGCAGGGACGGCTCCGTCATGCTGCAGATCAACGTGGACACAGAGAAGGGCGGCCTGACCGTCAACCGGAACTTCCTGGTGGATTTTGGGAAGGAGCCAGGCGGGCCCTGCCTGGCACACGAGATGCGCTACCCTGGCGGGGACTGCACCTCCGACATTTGGGTTTAGCAGCCCAGGGGCTGGCACATGGCCACTCCCCGCCTCCCCCCCTTCCTGCAGGTGCTGTCCCCACATCTCGACTTTGCCATCGGCCCGACCTTCTGCAGTGGCACTGGCGGTTTGGGCACAGTGGGACGGCAAAGCTGGAGATCTCGCTGCTGTGCACCCCACACAACACATCCCATATCCTGCGTCCTGCATGCCATGTCCTGCATCCCGCATCCTGTATTCAGCATCCCGCATGCCATATCTCACATCTCTCATCCCATATCTTGCATCCTGTATCCCACATTTCGCATCCTGCATCCCACACATGACATCCCGCATCCCATATCCTGCACCCCATATCCCGCCATCTGGCATCTTGCATCCCCTCACATGCATCCTGTATCCCACATCCTCTATCTTGCATCCTGCATTCCATGTCCTGCACCCCATATCCCACACCTCACCTCCCGCATCCCCCACCCTGCATCCCGCGTCCCATATCCTGCATCCGAGATCCCGCATCCCACACCTGCATCTTGTCGGCAGCTCCCCCAGCCTCTCCCCGGAGCGCTGCTGCCCCCAGGGCCGCTCCATGCAGCAGATCCCGATCCCAGTGCACGAGGCTGTGGGACAGGGCGAAACAATTACCCCGAGCACCCTGTGACTGGGCCCAGCTAATAAAGCAGAGACATGCACCACGGCTCCCTGCATCATCTTGAACTAATGTTTTCAGCAGACACACATCAAAAGCGTGAAGAAGCCAGAGATGCTACACAAAACTTTCCCCTGAATGTGTTTTTTCACCAAAAGCTGAACGCAGCACACCCAGCTTACACGCTGTGCACGCACATGTTGCAAGCTCACACTGCATCACCGTGCACACAGGCACTTTGTGCACACATGCACACGTTGCATGTGCACTGCATCATCTATGCTGCCTGCCTGCCTGCAGACTGTGCACACGCGCTGCACACACCTGCCTGCCCACACACTGCATGCGCACACACTGGGAGCGTCCTGTGCACGCTGCAGGCATACTCGCAATGCGTGAGTATTGTGCACACCACACGCGTGCACGCACACTGCACGCACACCGCACACCCTGCATGCACACGCACTGCACACACACTGCACACGCACCGTCTCGTTTACCCTCGTGCTTCCTCCCCTCGTTCCCACCAATCAGGAGCCTGTTACTAGGCAGACTTCAACTCCCGCGCGGCCACTCAGGAGCCCGGCATCGCTTGTATCCGGGTAGGAAAGCCCGAGCAGCCAATCGCATTAAAGCAGAGCGCAGTATCCGGGCAGACCTGCTGCACCGCAGCCAATCAGAAAATAGCGGCCGGCGGGCGCCGCGGGCGCGGCTCGGCGGGCGCAGCACTTTCGGTTCCTGTTGCGCGCGGGGCAGCGGCACGTGGCTGGACCCGG
>VXAV01008745.1:0-18981 GCA_013399715.1 Alectura lathami | reverse complement strand
CCTTCCAACCCAAGCCATTCTATGGTTCTATGATTCTATGACAACGTCCGGCATGCCCCACATACCCATAACACATGCTAGCTCTTGCCTCAACCTGAACCACCCCCGTGGATGTGCTGGTGCAAGGTGCTGGGGCTCTGGCTGGCATGCAAGGGCGGAGTTGCTCTCCTTCATGTTCACTTCACCCGTCCTCTCTCCCTTGGAAATTCCATCCACTTAAACATTTGAGCAAATAATATGAAAGCAGTTTGTCTTTACCATTTACTCCTTGCCACAGCCAAGTGTTTATAATACTACCTTGCTGGTTTAAGTGGGCTAAGGAGTCTATTCAGCCCTAATCAAATAACTGCCTATTTCCCAGATGCAGAAAAGGTAAAATCCAGTGGTTTCAGACCATCTACAGAAACATCAACAAGATATGAATTTCTAATTATTAAAATGATTGATTTTATCTGAACATCACTTCCCTGTGTGTTAATTTTGATCTGGTTGGGAAAATGAGCAGTTATTGAGGCTATTAAGCAAATATTCCCTGAATCAAAATAATAGGATAATTACTTCTAGATGCATATGGCTTTTATTGTGCATGAATTAGTTACTAATTCACCCATCCTGCATTTTAATATTCATCTGGGAAGTGAAGACTGGTTTTATGTTTTCCAAATGTGAGACCTTTGCTACTTACTGAAGGGTTCTAAACAGTAGATAAATATTTCATGGAACTGTGGAAAAAGCATCTTATTTTTTTGAGAAAACTGTTTATTGAGCAGTGGAATAAAACCAGGAACTGAACCATGTTATTTTCAAACCCAGACTGATGCCTAAGGGTAAAAAAAAAAAAAAAAAAAAAAAAAAAAAAAAAAGAGCGAGAGAGAGATCTTGCTTTACTACATAACACAATTTGCTGGTGTCAGAAGTTGAAGGGCTGCAAGAGCCTCAAGCCAGCTAACTCAGATTGCTTTCCCCTGCAGATAAGGGCACACAGTCAGCAATGACTTAGAGGGTGCATGCCAGCAAAATGAGCCGTTGCTGTAACCAGGAGGAAGAGAAGAAGAAGCAAGAGATTAAGGGGAATCCTGTCTCTTTACATCCAGAGGAAGAAACTGGAGCCATGTGGCTGCAAAAATCCAACAGAGAAGCTGGATCTCGTGAAGCAGGGAAGGGAGTGACTTGGAGTGACAATTCCCATATGCTTTTGTATGAAATACTGTGTTTGGTGCTAGAGAAAGCAGCTGTACATTTCCTTACTAATGTCACATAAAAGCACAACAACAATGGTAAAGGGCAGGAGATTAATAAACCCTGATTTTTGTAGGGAGACAAGCTTCCCAAAACGTCCTGCTGCAATCCTTCACAGGAAAACAGGTAATTCCAGAAACAGTTCAGCAACAACAGGAGAAAATGCAGCTGATTTCTCCAGGTCTGATTTCCGTAGGTCTGTTGGCCCTCCAGAGGTGCAGTGCTGGGGAGCTGCCTGGGACTTTTATTACAAGGGAAGAAGAATGAGATCTAATGAACCAAAACACTGAATTTAGGATACATCCAGCTAACTCTGGAAACTGACCAATATTATTTTGCGCCTGTTATTTGGCCTTGAAGAGCATTAATAAAATTTCATTATTTCTAGTGTATGTTCTTTGTACTATGCATTCCTCACAGAAGTGACTTAAATCTTCACAGGCATATCCTTTTGTCAAAGCACTGTTGAAGACCCCTGAAGTCACCTTGCAGTGACTTGGGAGCTATCGTGGATTAAACCACCACAAGAGGACCCGTCACCTTGCGAGCTGACCTGAACTCTCCATCCCGGGTCACACAGACGTGCTTTCGGGTCAATGACTAAAGCATTCAGGTGGGTCAAAAGTCACACAGCCCTGCCCCGGTGAGGGGTGTTTAAGGACGTGCGTCGCTTTGCGTACCTGAATTGTGTGCTTTAATTTGTACAGGTGCTAGGGAATTTGCAGTATCGGGGACCTCCCCCACCTAGGGTGCGTGATGAGTCCTCTAGCAAAAGAGTCGATCCAGGAGAGTCCTGCCCAAACTCTAACCATGTCATCCTGTCTGCCCCTCCATCAGAGGCTACCTCTTCGTGGCACCAACCCAACACTTTGTGATCGTGCTGTGAGACCCATCTATGAACTGTCTGGTTCTTCAAGAGTATTTTTGGGGTGAAGTCACCTCACAGGCTGCGCAAAAGGTGGGTATAGGGATACCTTTAGTTTAGGGGTAGTGCCTCTGCCCAAAAGCCAGAGATCTGTGGCTACTGAAGTCTATCTCTAGTCAATGGAGAGATACTGCACCTCTGAATGGAGATCCAGCCCCGTGCCTTGGGAGGAGCCAACCTCTGGAAGTGCTTGTTTCTCTCCAAAGACGTACCCAGCGTGACAGGCATACGCTGATATCTGACTGAGGCTGGGTGAGATAACATCCACCCAGCAGTTTTTGAAGGGAGAATAGAGGATGGAGCTGTCTCTAGTAACAGACTTTGGGCCATTCAGTCTCATGCTGGTGTAACTTCTCCTTCAGGTTTGTGATGGGCATAACTCTGTCTGCAGAGCAAGGTGACCTGTACCTCTAGCTGGGGAAAAAGAAAAATTGTGTTATGCAGTGCAAGAGGGCTTACTGTGCTCTGCAGATCATGTTGCATCTCATTCAGATGAAGGTACCCTAGAACAGCAGTGTCCTTTCAGCAGGGGATGCCATCTTTCCAGAGTTCACAAATTGTTCCAGATCAGAACAAGGGACGTTTTCAAATTTCCTAAGGAATAAATTGTAAAATATTGTATTTGGGATCATCGGAAAAAAAATATTCTAAATATATCCCTTCAAGTTTCATGTTGTGGGAAAAATGCTACATACTTCATAGGAAATATATGTATGTTATTAAAATGAATATTTTAGTCTAGTAGTCTAGAATGCAGTCCAGTAGCTGAATGTGTTCATTAAGTCAGAATTAAGTGTTTTGGCTTCTCATTGGAAATGTTAGAGAAATGAGCTTGTTCCCATAGAATATTTGTTCAATTAAACTGCATTTTTCATTGCAATGTAGTTATTAAAGGATTCTCAGGCTGTTTTATCTATGACAAAAGCTACATATGGATTAGAGATGCTGCTGATGGTCTGAATTTCTCTCCTATATAAACACATTCCCTGTACCAGGCTGCATTTGAAGAGAAACCTTTGTATCACAATATCAAATAATGGAGAAAAGCTTCAGATTGAGAGCTTATTTTAATGCTAGAACTGTTAGAAAATAGATTGATGTGTTGTCAGAGTGAAAAAGAGACACAGAGAGTGAAAGCTAGGGCTGAAAATGTCAGACTTAAAATAAATCTAGCCAGGCAAGTTGAATTTCAAATTGTTCTATAATGCTACAATGACACTCTGAGCAATAATTACGTTCTCTATTGTTTGCATTCAGTGAAGAATCTTTTAATATCCTGCAATTTATCATTCTAAAACTGAACAGCAATATAATTCCCTCCATTTTAAATAGAGCTGTAATTGTTAAAGAAATGGTAAAATGCATTAGTAATTCACTCTGAACTGCTGGCATCATTATTCTGGGGACAGGTCCTGGTGATTTTTTTATGGGATGTTGAGATTACCACATTAGGAGACAAAAGCTGAAGGATTATTAAATAAACTCTTCCTTATGAGCAGAACAGAGACCCTCAGGCCTCTCGGTGAGAGGTCTGGATCTTGTCTGCTCCATCTCCTTCAGACACAGAGTGCTTAAGGGCCAGGTTCTGCTCCTGGTTACACTCGTGGAAGCTTGTGCTCATTTTAGTGGGGTTATCCCAAGTGTGTGCTGGTGTAAATAAGAGCAGAATCAGGCCCTTGCAGCAGATCTGAACCCAGGCACTGAAGGTATCAGCACGCACCTACTGCAAAAAAAAAAAAAAGACACAACATCACCTTCTCCTGACTTCCACCTGCTGGTCTGGCACGAATGGGGTCTCCTCCAATTCCTCTCTCTTCCAATGTTTGAAAAGTTTAAGTTTGTCCCGAAGCCTTGCAACCTAGCATGTAGGTGGTCAGGGATTGGAACAGGCTGCCCAGGGAGGTGGTGGAGTCACTGTCCCTGGAGGTTCTCAAGAAACGTGTAAATGTGGCACTTAGGGACGTAGTTTAGTGGGCATGGTGGTGACTGGATGAGAGTTGGACCAGATAATCTTTAAACCGAGAACTAAATGCATCCTCTGCAGGATGTATATTCCTCATATACATGATGAACAAAACAACGCTAGAGCCCACTGCCCACCCCCAATGTCAATAGACACTGTTGGCTGGCATCCATACTATTAAAAAAGCGCTCCATGACCACACCCCAGTCCTACTGGGAGAAGCCCCCGGTTCATTATACCTTTCAGACCACACTCAGAAATGCTTTGGGAGAATTCCAGCTGGTCTGTAGTTAATCACACCACATTTTGATTATTTTGATATTAATTTAATCATCTGGAAGTAGCCTTCTGTAAGTCAGATAAACCATACCTAGCATGCACCTCCCAGTTCACACTGAGTGGAAGTTTTGATGTAAAAGTACTAAGAACTACTCTGGTAAGAGATTCTTTAGTATTTCAGAAACTTTCAAGTAATTACAAACATGGAGTATAAAACCCTTTGCAAGTCATGTTTTCAGTGTGAGCCTCATCAAATGTGTAGCAGTTACCATATCCCATACTCTTAAATGAGCCTATGTGAATAATATCATGGTCTTGGAGTCATCCTTCTGTGTGATGGGAAGCAGATGAACATAGGGACCGCTCCTTCTCACAAATCTAGGTGATGAGTTGTCTCTGTGCAGACTGGAGCCAGTAGTCTCAGATGGCAGCACGGCTTCTCTTTCTCTTACCTTTGGATTTTACCTTTAAATATTATAATGCATTCTCAAGGTTTTTTGTTTTCTTTAATGGAAAATTCAAAGGAGATATTCTGTTGATTTTTCTTGGTTTAGTGTCTTGCTGGATTTATAGTACCTATTGGTTAATGCATAACGTTCTCTGAATAGGTACCAGGGCACTATAGTGATTGCTGTGACAGGAGAGTCTAGATAAGGAAAATGAATTTCAGGCTGTGTCAGACTGAAAGGTCTGTTAATCTGTGGCAAAATTATATCCTTGCAGAAATATTTTAAGTACAACATCCTTGCTACAGTGATAACATCATCTGTACATGATCCTGTAGGGTAGTGAAAAACCTTCAGGGCAGACATAAAGCTTCATCTTTAAGAATATTTGCATATAATAACAAAACTGTTACAAGTAAATTCGTAACAAAATTTGTAATCAGTGCCACAACTACCTTTGTGCTATCTCAGAACAATCTCCCCAAAAGCAGACATCCTCATTTACAACACAGAAGACACTTCTCTGAACTGCAGCAACTTGAATGCATCGTCTCATTCATCTCTGTACTTTTGATGAATTAAGTCTAGACTACCAGTCAGGGGGTGGGGGAGATTCTTCCTCATGTAATTAGCTGTATTTAAAAAGTGATTGTAGACATTGGGACTAAACAGCAGGAAGAGGCTCTTACTCAGACTGTGCAATAAAGGGCAATCGCATTTCTGAAGCATTTGAGTTTCTTGTCTCTAACTTCATGAATCAGCTTTTTCCTTACGATTACCAGGCAGACCAATAGAAGGTTGTTATTCTGAGTAGCTCCTTTCTTCACTTGGTACTCAGTTGGACCCCCCCAATAAAAGATGTGTGCTTAGTTTGGTTAGATGTTCCAGGTTTTCCCCATGCAGGTGGTATTAAAGCCAGCTGATTTTAACTGCTGTTTAAAAGGAGCTCAACTCTTAGCTCTGTTGCATTAGTACCAGCTACTGATGGATGTGGTTTTGCTTGGAGCATTTGGATTTGCCACATGATCATTGCTTCATATGTAAAGGGCTCATTTTACAGATTCTGATTGTGTTTATGAAAATACACAGGTTGCGCTAAGGCAGGTGGACTAAATATTCAAAAGCATTTCCCTGGTCTGTGAGAGATGGGCTCTTTGGCAGAAATGGAAGTGGGAGCCAAGCAGCCACTGTCTGTAAATGTTTTGAATTGAAATGATCTCTCAGCCCTCTGATTTCTAGGAGTGATTTCATGCACAGCCACTGAAGAAAATATTTTGCAAAAGAGTACAGGAATATGGAGGAAAAAAACCTGCCAGAGTGTTCATTCTACTTTTAGTAAGTAGAAGTGTTACCCTACAAGGGCTGGATTCTGCTCACAGCCTTATTTCGCACCATGAAATGCTGTGGCTTCTGTGATGCTCTTCCTGACTTATGTCCCAGCCCCAGTCCCTCTGATTAAATAGGAATGTTTCCACTGACTTTAATGGAGCCATTACAGAGAGCAATGTAATAAGCGAAAGTGAGGCTTCAAAGTCTGTATTTAGTTTAGTGTCGTAATAACTTTGCTTTGCTATGGGAACCAAGGACAAAGATCCCAACCTATTACATAAGATCTTTCTATATCGTGTCTATGCCAAATCACAATCAGCCAGACCAGTTTAATCAATGAAAAGCAGACTGATGGGAGTAGTTAAAACAAATCACTTATAGACATTCATCTTTACAGCTCAGAGAAATGTAGTGTACATTGGTAAGTGCGTGATGCACACGTTGAAATATTCTGGAAGTAATGGTAAAACAGGAAAGAAGATAGCAAAATGTGATACAAAACAAAATGCCACACGTAAATGTGGGGTGTTGCACTTTATTTAGAGTGGGCCAACTCTTAAAATGCAGTTTCTTAATATCAATGTTATTTGAAAGTCTTTAGTACATCCCATAAGAGGTGTTTTGTTTTGTTTTGTTTTTTTTTTTCTTTTAATGCAGCTAAGTATCTATATTGCACAGATCCCTAGGAGAGCTGAAAAATAGCAGTGTCTGGACTGAGTCATTAAAATCATTTTATTTTCTGTGCCTTGTCATGTCTTACTGCTGGCCTGAATCCCCGGGTGTCTCAGCAGCTCAAACAACTGCATCTCCTATAAGCTGTTGCAGCCACTTCGGGGGCCCAGCAAGAAGCTCCTGGCAGTGGTGTTTGCTCCTGAGAAAATGCAAGTGCTCACTGCATGTCAGCTTACCTAAGGGTGCTAAAACCTTCCAGGTTGTGAAACAAAACAGTGCTAGACTCAGAGTGAATTACACTGTCTGCGCTGATAAGCAGGCTGATTTTGTAATGTGCACAATTGGCTCCTCACTACCAGCAAGACATCGAGGCTCTGGAGCGTGTCCAAAGAAGGGCAACGAAGCTGGTGAAGGGCCTGGAGCACAAGTCTGATGGGGAGCGGCTGAGGGAACTGGGGCTGTTCAGTCTGGAGAAGAGGAGGCTCAGGGGAGACCTTATTGCTGTCTACAGCTACATGAAAGGCGGTTGTGGTGAGGAGGGGTTCGGCCTCTTCTCCCAGGTAACAGTGATAGGATGAGAGGTAACGGCCTCAAGCTGCACCAGGGCAGGTTCAGGTTGGATGTTAGGAAAAACTTCTTATCTGAGAGAGTGGTCAGGCACTGGAACAGGCTGCCCATGGAGGTGGTGGAGTCACTGTCTCTGGAGGTGCTCAAGAAACGTGTAGATGTGGCACTTAGGGACGTAGTTTAGAGGGCATAGTGGTGACTGGGTGACGGTTGGACCAGATAATCCTAGAGGTCTTTTCCAAGATTTATGGTTCTATGATTCTGTGATCCTCACAGCCCAACTGCCAGCGCTCCTTAAGAACAGCAGCTATGTGAAGTGCTGTGCAGAGGGAATTAGGTACAGAGGCCGAAGCTGGGCTGGTTTGCCCCACCTCCTATGTTCTTAAATGCTGCAGAAGCTGTCCCTGAGGTCACAAGAACCAGAACACATTCATTGTCTTATCGGATGGGAAAGTCAGTTTTTTGTCTTCCTTGCAAAAGTGATGTTTCATTCAAGTGACTAGAGGGACACATGCTCCTAAATCACTTGGGACACAGGTAACAGCTACGCACATTTTGGAAACATCCCATTCATGGAACAATGAGATAAAACTCAGCAATATGCTGTAAAACCCTTCACAGAAACATTCACTCAAGCTCCCAGCTCTCAAAGGAGCATTTGTTATCAGCCATGCCTCTGCCACCTGGCTCCAGCAAGGAACGGGATGTAACTGAAAGGACAGCCAGGAGAAGACCTTGCAGTGAGGAGTACTACCATAGGGGTAATACCTAGCTCTCACACAAGGATGGAGGAGAAGCATTTCCGTCATTTCATTGCTTATGCGGCTGTGCAGGGATTTGCATATTTGGCCTCATGTCTCAGATCAAATTTCCTGCCCTTATATCTGCATTGAATGGAAACAACTTGCTCAAATATGAAAAAAAAAAAAAAAAAAAGAAAAAAAGAAAAAAAAAAAGGTCTTTATATATTTACATATCCATGAAATACGAGGACACATATACACTGTACGGTTCGCTTGTTTCATATGCCATTCTACCACATGGTTGGCTCAAAGACTAGATAGAAAGTAGAAGCGGAAAAAACAGGTACAAGACATCTCTAAATAAGTCACTCTGAGGAAGAGAACAGCAACTAGACCACTGGTTAGAAAGATACTATTTTCAGCTGCCAGCTATAATTAAACAACTCACTTTCCTAAGGCAGAAGATCACAAGCTTCCTCTGCAGAAAAAGGTTTTTGTTTTTAATTAAGTTGCCAAGGAGCTGATCTCACAGTCTGAGAGATGTTGAGCTTGTGGGGTTGGTGTGAAGAAGTTAGATACATCCATGTTTCGTGAGAAAAAAAGACTTAAACAGGCAGCCTTTCAGATATTTCACAGACTCACTGACTGGGGCCCTCTGGCCCAGCCCCCGCTCAAGCAGGGACACCCAGAGCAGGGTACCCAGCACCACGTCCAGGTGGCTTCCAGAGATTTCTAGGAATGGAGATTCCATAACGTGTAAATCTCTTTCTAATGTCTATTTCTCTACTTGCTGTGTATCCTTGGACATATAAGCCATATTCGTCTAGCGATGCTTTGAATTCCCATAGGCTGCTGATAGTAATTTACTCCCCTAGGACATTTTCCCACCACCTTTTGGAGCTTGCCATGAGTACAGACATGGGGCAAGAACCTACAGCAGTAGAAAATTCCTGGTACTGCATCTGGGAGAAGTGTGAGAGAAGGTCTGACCCTGGGTAGGTCCTTGGCACCTTGCCTGTCCCACTGGGATCAGCATCACCATCACCATCACCTGGAGCAGCCACTCTACATCTCCCCACCACCTCCCCTCCCCATTGCCTGCTGCCACCCAGAGCAGGCTGTTACGGTGTTGGCATGACTGTATTGAACCTCACATACTGATCAGGAGCTCCTGGATGCCCCTGGATGATATACAACATAAAACAGGGCCATATCACTGCCTGGTAGTGATAGGACCAGGAGAATGATAGGACCAGGAGGGGAGATTTAGGTTAGACATGAGGAGGAAATTCTCTACTCAGAGGGCGGTGAGGCCAAGGCACAGGCTGCCCAAAGATGCTGTGGGTGTCCCCACAAGGGTCCAGGTTGGATGGGCCCTGGGCAGCCTGACCCAGTGGGTGGCAACCAGCCCCCGGCAGGGGTTGGGGCTGGGTGGGCTCTGAGGTCCCTTCCAGCCCCAGCCATGCTGTGATTCTGTGATTTTATAGCCCACAGTGTTGCATTTGGGCGGAGTGCCACATGTAAACAGGGAGAGAGAAGAAAGACACAGAGAAAAATACTGCTGTATAAATCCATTGTCATGGGTAGCTGGCAATGTAATGTTATTTTCACTCTCTCTCCCCACTCCTAAACTGCATTATTTACTCTGACTTTATTGTTCAGATCTGTAATTGCAGTGTTCTCCTAAACATTTTTCTAATAGTCATTAAGCTAAACAAAGCCATGTTATCGCATTGCAGCACTGTTGCCTTGAGCAGAGCTCCACAGCAACTTCAGAGAAGATGGGCTCTTGTATGCCCCAGCAATTCTTCCTTTTCCAGTAATGTTTAAAGTACATAATTACATGCCAGATAGCGGGTTACCTCATTTGACATTTGAGAAACGCCAGTGTTATCCTCCTTTGCGCGCTCCTGCAAGGCAGGCAGCATTTGTGGAGAAGAAGCAGGCTGAGGGGAGCTGGGCACTGTTCCAGCTTGGGGCCTGCCTCTGGAGGCTGCTCCGAGCCCTCCCACATGGCACAGGGGCATGGGGGAAGCTGAAATTGTGTGGAGCAAATGAGGGGAGAGACTTACCTGTCTAGAGGGTAGGTTTGCACAAGGTATAGAGCACACACCTAAATGAAACTGGGGCATTTCTTTTCGGAACTAGCAACATTTCTTTCTTTTNTTTGAAATTAACAACATTTTTTTTTTTTTTTTTTTTTTTTTTTTTTTTTTTTTTTTTACCCCTAAGCACACAACATAGTGCAGTTCCAGCAAGGGCAGAAATATTTCCCCTAAGTATTCACTTGTTTTTCCAAGGAAGCAAAAAGTGTTCACTAAAAAACAAGCAGTCCTCCAAACCCCTGATAAACCTTTACCCTTTATCATAATTCAGTCGTTCCTTCTGCTTCACTTTTCCTTCTTAACTCCTTCCATGTTTCTTCCAGTCCCCACCATTTTATAGCTTTTTTTTTCCAATAGCAATGGCAATTAAAGTTGCCAAAAGTGATTACAGTGGTCAGTGCATCCAATAACCTCGGTCTGTGATAGAGGGTGTTCTGTGTTATTGCCATAAGTACTCTGAGGGCTTGACTGGATCAGCCCATGGGCACCTTGTGGCTGGGAAAAGTCAAAATGTTGACCCTACATCCAGACATGATTGTGATTTTTTATCAAAAATTTAAAACTTCCAAGAAAGCAGTATTTGCATCTCTTCATTCATCTGCTTTTCTATCTTATCCCTTTACATACATGTTTCCTTCTATGGCTGCACCGCCATTCGTCAGGAAAAAAAAAAAAAAAAAATAGGAAGAAAAAAATGCAGCAGAAAGAAAAGGAATTTGTTTTCCTGTAAACCTTCTTCTCACAACTCTCTTCCCCTTGGCACTCTGCAAGAAGTGGGACAGCCTGAGTTATCTAATTGCCCATGCGTTCCTTTCTGCTTATGTGTTTTTAATAGTTCCTTTCTCTAAATAAAACTCCAAAGAAACAAAGGGTATAGAGTGCATCCAGCCACCATCTGATTTTTATTCCTCTATTTCTGAAGACTCTTTTCTGCCCCATAGAGTTTTAAATATGCATTGGTATTGAGTGTCTGGAAAAAAGGTGGCACAGCAACAGCTAGAACCCCATGAGGAATCATTTGCCTTCAGATACAGACAGCATGTGCAGAGCTTGCCCTGCACCTACTGACTAAAAAGCCAGGGAATTAAGAGGCATTCCCTGGCCTAGAGCTCATTTACAAAGAGGGAAAACCAACCACATTTAAATCCTTAAAATTAGAAAACTGCATGGGTCAGTTCAAATGTCCCCATCATCCAGCATCCACCAGTGACAGACAATGATGGGTGGACAGGACGGAGAAAGATGAGGTTTTGTGCTGACTTCAGGTGGGATAGAGTTAATTTTCTTCCTAGCAGCTGTTGTGGTTCTGTGTCTTGGGTTTAGGATGAGAATAATGTTGATAACACACCGATGTTTTAGTTGTTGCTGAGCAGTGCTGCACAGAGCCAAGGACATTTCAGTTCCTCAGCTTCTCGTACTGTCCTGCCAGCGAGGGGGCTGAGGGGCCACAAGGAGCTGAAGGGGACAGAACAAGGGCAGCTGACCCAAACTGGCCAGGGACATGTCCCGTACCATATGGTGTCAAGCTGAACAATAACACTGGGAGAAAGAAGGAGGAAGGAGGGACACTCAGAGCGATGGTGTTCGTCTTCCCAGGAATCCATTACACGTGATGACCCCTGCTTTCCTGCAAGGGGCTGAACATCTGCCTGCCCATGGGAAGCAGCCAATGAGTTCCTTGTTTTCCTTTTCTCGCATGTGTGACTTTTGCTTTACTGATAACCTATCTTCATCTAAACCCATGAGCTTGCACTTTTACCTGCTCAGTTCTCTCCTCCATCCCACCTGGGGAGAGGTGAGTGAGCCTGTGAGCGAGCGGCTGCGTGGTGCTGAGCCTCCTGATGGGTTAAGCCCCACAGTGTGTACTTTAGGTATTCTTGCAGAATCAGGCAAATGTTTATGGACTTCCTGAGCCAGGGGCTGTGTCCAGATGATGAACAGTCCCTGATGGAGCTCTCCTCTATGACTGTGCATAACCTCCCAGAACTCACTTCTTGCTGCTGCCACGACATCCCTCAGCAATCCGTTCCACAGCTCCAGCTGTGTTGTGGGAAGATGCCTCTGAGCAGGCTATCTGAAGAAGTCACAGGAGAGGCTGCTGATTCTTGCAGCGTACCTTTCACTTCCCTTTACTCATATATTTCAGTTTTCTACCTCCCTTACATCCTTTATGAGGTGAAGGGAGCACCGGGTGTCACCGGGTGCAGCCAGTGGGATGTGGGGACATCACTGATGCACAGCGCCTCAATGACTATCTCGGTTGTGTTCTCACCTTTTTCCCCTAGTAATTCCTAGCATTCCTTTTGCCTTTGAACCTGGATACGAGCCCTGCCATTCCTTACCAGGCCAGCCCCTTTCTGGAAGAAATCTCTTTTCTATTCAAAACAGAGGCACCAGTTCCATGAGGGCTTTCACAAATGGTGCCTGACTGCTGTAAGCTGCATCCATCCCTGCAACAGGGCGAGAGGCTCACAGAGGGGCCATCGGCCAAGGGATCACTGCAGGAGCTCCGGGAGCTGAGTGTAGCCCTGTGCCTTCAAAGAAGTGGAAGAGAGACAGAAGCAGCTGCACTGCTGTGCCACAGTAGAGTGAATAATAGCCAGGTGAGTTGTGGTTTGCACATAAATCACCTTTTTAAAAAATTACACTGGGAGATACAATTCTATGCATAGAAGAATCAGCAAGAGGAAAGGAAAACATTTCTGTGAGCAAGTATAAATCCTGGGAACTGCAGGCTCTGGCAGCTGTAATGGTACTAAATTTTTAAGATGGGTTTAGAAGGTAGATTCTCTAGGTGTGAAAGTCAGGTTCTATTTAATTATTAAGTTCTCTGTGGAGTAATGAGAAAATGGAGACATCAACTAGATATTTAACAGTCCGTAGGCATTGGGGCATAAAATACACACTGTAAAATAAATCTAACACTCTGTGTGTGCATGTGCACTTATATGTACGCTCATATGCATTATAAAGCCTATAAACAGTGTACCTTTGTATCCTATAAACAAAGCATTTAATTGTATAGCTTTTACTGGCAATGTGCTTTCCTATCACTATTGCTCAGCACTCAGGCAATCCTGGGCAAGAAAACTAACAGAGAAGCAGACAGCAGGCCATACGCAGGCACACACGCAAATAAGCCTCATACTTCTCATATATAGGGACACATATGTTACACAAGATGTATGCAGTCTGAGACACCAAAATTTACACTTCAGTACATTTGTGTCTTGACGATCACAGGTAAATATTTTATATATATAATATGTAAAAGTATAAGGAATATTAACTCACAAAATGTTTGGTAATTGATCGGTGTCACAGCTTCTGAAGGCAGTTTTGTGCGTGTAGTTGAATATAAAAGGACTAATGCCATAATTTGCTTAATACATAGGGCTCCATTTGCAGAAGCATTTGTCCGTACTCTGTGAGTTCTGTATTACTCCTGAGGTTGACACTGAAGGAGTAGGTTTCATATTGGTTGGAAGTAAAATGCTGTAGTACATTTTTTTCTGCTTTTTCGCAGTACTGCTCTATTTCTATGAAGGTAAGAACTCTAAAATTCTTAATCTCATTATAACTAATTATATTATTGTGATTCTAAATACCATTATACAAACATTTATGTGGAAAAGTTCAAAATGAGGATAAGCAAGATGGCTCTTTTGTTTACAGAATCGAATTTGGTTTCTTTCTGGCAAAACAAATTGATATTTTTTATTTTGCCTTGAATTGTTGCTTTTTGTTTGGGTATTACTCATTTCAACCTTTTTAATATAAAATAGTCTAGTTTCAGCCTATTTTAGATATTTCTATTAAATGTTTTAATGTAGATGCTCATTTGACTAGATCTATATAACTTGCTGAAGTAACTAAAAGACCGGAGATTTAAGGGAATTGTTTCCCTGAATTTAATTAGACAGACAAGCTTCCTCTGGAGGCCTTCAGAGACATCCTCCTCTCCACTAAGTGCCTTCTGGGGTAGCTTTACTAGACATCTATGCTTTAGGTGCAATTTAAATTTCCAGATTGTACAGGGCATATAAATTATAACAAATAACAGTCAGCGATAAACAACAGCCCCAGTTTTAATGACAAGAAAGTAAGTTAAGGGCAGTAGTTATTCCAGATGGCTGTACAGAAATGCATCAGAACATTCTGATAAATAATATTCACCAATATTTGCTCTCATTTACACCCAGAACTTGTTGCATCAGCTCAGCAGCAACAAGCCCTTGCTGATTACCTTTGTCCCCTCCTTGCTGTTATGAGAAGAGGGTCATTGTGGTCTCTGAACTAGTGGGTTTCAGCAATGTCTTAGACTGTGGGACACCCAAGATATGGTTTAATTTTCCTGTTGTATGAAAGTCCGTTTTCATATTTTAAGAGTATGAGTTACGTACATTCAAAGGTATTTAGAATCTAATGGGGGTTCTCAAAAGCATCTAAGTGCTTGAAATTATCAGGAGTTCATTCCCGGTACCGAACGGCTCCTAGACAACCTTCAGAACACGCATCTGCCTTGTTAGGCATTTAAACATTTGCTAAAATCTGACCTTAGAGTTTTACTAAGGATAAATTTGGCCAAGAACTTTTTCAGCCATTCAATTTAACATGATTTGTGTTGATCTGACCCTAAAACTTCTATTACTGAAAAAGACCCTTTCCCTCTAAAGTGCACTGAGAGATAGTATTTACCAAGGATGATTTTGGTTTGTTTTATTTGACTTTTTTTCCCACTATGTAGGAGTTTTGCCCCTGTGAAGACACTGACAGCTCTCTCAGCAGTCAGGCATGGGCAAACCAGGAGGCTGTCACTCATGCTTGCAGGTGGATGCAGCTGCAGTGGCTGAAAAAGTCACTGCTCTGCTGCTGGAGGTTTCTAAAAGCAGAATTCCACAGAACAAGACCAGGCCAGAAATGAGTCCTGTAGCTGGCACGAAACAGCTCTCTCTCCTGCTTCCCAGGTCCTGTAATGGAAAGCTGGTAATAAATAGCAGGCATCTGCAACGCCTCACAGAGGGTGAGGGATTTCATGGCTGCGGCCGCATTAATAAATTAAATAGTGGCATCTCTGACCCTAAAGCCAGCTGGAATGGCCTTGCCATGTTCCCTGTGTTATGCTGGGCTGGGGACATGCTAGCAGGTAACCGGTATTAAATGACTGTGCTGCAGCACTTGGACCCATGCCACGGAGTCTATTGGATCTACTGGTAGGAACACAGTCTGTGTATAATCCTACACGAGTGTTCCTGAAGGGGCACTGGTTCACGGGACATGTGAACTCCAGATTCCACCTTTCTCTTGATTTGGAAACTCTCTCCGCTGTTGCCAATAGTCATACCTCCCTGGATTTCCATGAAATCATGCTTAAATTCGAACTTTAGATTCTTTGTTGGCAACCCGTGCTTGGTGCTGGGAAAAATAAAAAAAATAAAAAATAAAAATAAAATATAAGAAGCTCTCCACGCAGCAGGGCCTGTCGTGACTGTGCTAATCAAAGACAGCACTGCCAATCACCTGCTGAAAGGAGGCTTACGTACACATCAGGTTTGCGCCAATTAAGAAATTGCGCATTGCCTAAATAATCAAACAGCGGGAAATAGAAATGAAGCTTTAAATTTAGCAGAGATACTACCGCTAATTATTAACCACAGCCTCTCATTAAGCAGTTGTCTGTCATTCTGATGAACAATATGAACAAAAGAGGATAAAATATAATCTACTAATCAAATTGTAATCTAATCATGTCCAATCGAGCAAGCATGCGGTCATTTTCTCAGAAGATCAACCGGTGGCTTTATCTTGCAATTGCTAATTAAGTGGGGCTTTATTGCTCGAAAATAACTTGAATTATTTCCGTATCACATTCCTTACTGTCACAAATAAGGAAGGAAGAGTACTTGGCACTCCAACAAAAAGCACTGCAGCGGGATGTAACTCAGTTTGCTATCTTTGTGCTCCTTTGTATGATAAAGAACAGTTATCTCCACATAAGCAAATCTTACCACTTGGCCCCGGCTGGGTGCTTCTCACAGTGCTGGGAGTTACTCGGTGAGGATATTAGGCGATTCACTACTCCATGTGCAGGCCTCAAAACCAAATCTGAGCCACTCTTGTCTGCCACACTCATCAAATACAAAAACAGATCAACATCCAATTGCTCTGTCTAGGCAGCTAGCGAGTTGCTTCAAAAGTGCCTATCACAGCTGTATTGAGGTCTGTGGTTTCTCTCTGAATGATGAAACTGTAGATGTAAACGCTGCCTTTGTGAACCTCAGGATAGTAGTTGGAGGCAAAGTTTGCCGTTATCACCAAAATCAACCCCTTCTCAAGGAATTCTAGGTTATAATGGTTTTGGTTTTGGTCTGGCTTTGGCTTTTGTGTTTGTTTGTTCATTTGTTTCCGTAGGACTTGAACCAAACTGAATCCAATCTTTTCTGTGGCTGTTTCGTTTTTTCTACTTAGTTTTGCAAATCTTAAGTGGGTACTGGGGAAAAGTTATACTTTTGATCTCTGTGATCGCTGTGCTTCGGCTCAACGAAACTAAAAAGATTCCTAGCAAAAGACATTCAAATTTGGGCTTCCATCTAAAAATCTGTTTGTTGAACGCTGTCTTCCTCTCAAATCTATTACAATTATGGAAATGAAATTCAGAGAGTCCCAGTGTGACAAACCATGTAAGAGTAGGATTTAACTGTAGGTGTTTGAATTGAACACAAGGTTCCTAGATGTGAACCACTGAGCCATGCTCACTCCACAGCTAACAGACAATTGCAAAGGGCAATTCATTTGACCCATGTATGCAGATATCTTTAACAGAAAGAATCTGCCTTCAGGAAAAACCTGTTTGTGTCCACTAACTGTAAAGAGGGTCTCATTTAATTAGTTTTGACTTAGATAACCATCTTTTAGACAAATAACAAAGCAGAGATTAATGCTGACTTACTTCTATTATTCATGGCATAAAGATAATATCATCTATTGATCTAATCTGCAGAATGAAAAAAGTCAGAGGTCTGGGTTTCAAATCTTTACAATTATTTTCTGGGCTCTCCCTGATCAAGAGCACCTCACACTCGACAGGAATGAGATTCACTCAGTTGTCTGTTACACTGCTGCGCAAGTGAAATGCAGTAACACTTGAATCTGGGTTTCACAATATTTGGGGATTTTAACAGGTAGAATCAAAAAAAAAAAAAAAAAAAAAAAAAAAAAAAGAAGAAGAAGAAGAATAGAAATCTCTATCCTGCACTGCTTTGTTTTGCAGTTCTGAGCATACCACAACCCAACACTTCCTGGAGTTAATTAAAGGTTATCCGTTTTCTTTGCTCCAGAGGTTCATTTTAAGACAGACCCAAAAAATGTCTAAAATAGCAGTGAAGATGCTCTTTCCAAACCAGGTTGTTAATTAATCTTCCCCTTTTCTATGCTTGCTAAAAATGGCACTGCTCTTTACGCTAATTGTTCATCTCTTAACCTGTCATTAAGTCTCTGCCCTTGACCTTTGGATCCAAACCTTCATCTTCCCTTGGCCTACAAATAAGTCAAAGGACTGCTCCTTCAAGCCTTTATATCCCTGTCCTAGACCTGGCTAAAAGGAATGTTTTGAAGATTTCTACGAATTGTCAGCATTTTCCCTTGTTACTGTCCCTCTCCTTTATTATCAGTGAACTTCAAATGTCTGTTATTAGTGCATCACCTTAATTTGTATTAGATTTTGTGACTGTCTAATTGCCATAACAACTTAGTACAAAGCTATCCAAAAGGTAACATGTTTACCTTGTTATGAAATTTCTGTAAAGTTAAAAGACTTAAAATGAAAGATTTGTCCTCATTGACCTATTACAGAAAGATTAATCGTGGATGTTACAATCCCAAATTAAGATATTCCTACTCCTTTGCTCTAAGCAGTTAGGAACATGAAACGCGTTCCGAGTCTTCCTGGTCTGTTTCCATAAGAAAGAAATATCAATTGTAGAAGACAAGTAAATGTGGTCCTGATAATTTTCAAAGGGTGTATACAAAGTTGCCTGGAGCACATTGGAAACAGCAGAACACAGCACCCACGGGAGCCTTTCCTGCAAATTTAGTCTTCCGTGTCCCTCTGCCAAGCATTCATAATTGCTCCCCTTACTGCATGCTGCCTCCATCTGACACTGTTGAAGCTGCAACAGTCTCGTCTCTGCTGGATTTATGTGTGGCCCTGAAGAAAGAGTGCAGCCTGATCACATTAGTTTGTGATTGACTTCACCATTCTGCCTACAGCCTTGGGAAGTAGCTTCTTGTTGTCTGCAGTGTTCAATACATAATGGGATATTTAATTGTTTGTTCCATTTAGCCTGAAAAGGCAACTACAGTTTTTCATCTTTCATAACTTTGTAATAACATCCTATTTGGTTTTATGCTGAAAATGTTTGCAAATAACATTATGAACATCCTCATTCATAAGATGTGGAGAAAACATCAATGAAAGACGTCAGAGGTAAGAAGACTGGGCAATCAGATAATAAAAACAAATAATGGATATTAAAAAGTTGGACCTTTACCATTTGAAGCAAATAGGAATGTTCTCCTGGCTTTCTGTGCCTCTCCCTGTAGCAGGGACAAGATTCCAGTTCACAGAATCACAGCACGGGTGACGTGGGCAGGGCCCTCTGGGTTCCTCTGGCCCAGCCACTGCTCCAGCAGGGACACCCAGAGCAGGGTGCCC
>VXAV01008744.1:43063-79918 GCA_013399715.1 Alectura lathami | reverse complement strand
TTTTTTTTTTTTTAATGGGAAAAATCTCTGGGTTTGGAATTTGTTTTTCACTCTGAAGCAGGTAAAAAATTTGTCATGCATTACAACTCTAAAATTGCCTAACTTCAGGCAGATCAAAGTGTTTCGTTTCCATGAAATCATCCTTGAAAATTATACAATATACATATTACATTTTTGAATGAGTCTGAAATAAATTCAGCCAAAACATTTCAGAATGGAAATTAAAATTGCTCTTTCTTGTTTATCCATTTCCTTGTTTTTCTTTTCCTTTCATTTTTTTCCATAGAAGTGAAATTTTGTCCAATTTCAAATAATCCTCCGAGAGTCTCAGCAGGGTCACGATTGGGAGCTGGTGGTGAAAGCTCAGCCTGCAGCAGCTGCTGCCGAAGGGATGCTAACAGGTTGTCTAAACACAAACCACTGGTCGGGGCGAGGAGGGCCAGCTGCTTTATCACTGCCATGATCGATGATGAGCACGGCGCTGGCTGGGAGGACTTCTGCTTCATTAGGAGCCGTGCTCTGACTCACGGGTTGCTGTGTCTGAGCAAATACATTCTGTTGACTTAACGCTGGTGCGGGTGCTGGGCTGCACCTTGCCCCACTTGTTATCAGGCAGAACAGCAGGACACCTCATAAAGGCACATAAAACCCAAAGGCTGTAAGAAACTGATGGGTTTTCTCATGGATTTTGGTGCTCGGTCCCCCTCGCTTCCCCACCCCTGCGGGATCAGGCTGTGGGCAGGCAGAGGGAAACACGAGCAACACTTCCCCTGCAAGGAAAAAAAAAACAGCTTCACATCATCTGTGCACCACAGCTGGGCATCCCGAGCAGATGAGTTATTTAAGGAGCATTTCACTGAGCATGGGGTAGTTTTTCCTAGGGCCTTGCATCCCTTGATCTGCACACACCTAACCACACCTCCAGGTGCCCCATGGTGCTCAGCAAAAGCAACTGCCCTAGCTGGGCCCCTGTGGCTGTTTTTACTGGAGTTAAACCAAAGGAGGGCTCTCCAGCTGTGCAGCACCCAGGGGATGGTGTCAGCGCGGTGGCTGTGGCGGGGACGCGGCCGTACAAGGCACTGTGACCACCGCACCGGCAGCCCTCACCGTGGGAAAGTCTTTGATGTAACCAGAGCTCTGGGGCCGCGCTTCCACCCCAGTACCTGATCTCGTAAACATCAGCGATGGCGCGGCCGCTGTGCACGCAGAAACCACATCCTGTCACCCGCTCGGCAATCGGCGGGGCCATCGTGGTGGCTGGGGCGCGGAGGAGTTGCGACACTTGTCTGCGTGCTGTGAGCAGTTCCCGTCAGGGCGAGGGGCCGGCGTTTTGCACCGTATGACCCCGTGGGCTTGTGAAAGCCCATCCGTGCGCAGCCGGGGTTTATTTTTCAAGTGGCCGAGGCAGGCTACGTGCATCAGTGGATGGTTTCTGCCAGCAGTTCTCCTCTCCGCAGAAACATGGATCTGACTTTATAATTCATGCATGCCTGGGAAGTTCAATCCAGTCCCACTGGAGTAGCAAGCTCAGTGGGAGTTTGTTTATTTAAAGCAGTGCATGCAGTAGCATGGAAAAAATCAAATCTATCAGAAACCATAAGTCTTAATCCTGAAACAGCTTTGTTTTTTGTAAAGTATGGTCTAGAGGAACTGCTTTTAAAAGGTGGCTTCCACAGAGCCTTGGCTTAGCGTCGCAATCCCTACAGAACAGATATTACAGCATAATAATTAAAACATTTACAAACTGAAGATAATCTATGGCTGATCCAAGTTTCCTTGGAAATTTGGAGGCTATGGTGTGCGCAGCTGTTCCCATCTAATGCAAAGGTTGGCTGTAGCTCTACTTCTGAGCACATTCAGAACTTAGGGGATAATTTATCTGCTCTGTTTACACAGTTCTCAGCTTGCACAGCCCTCGAGCGCAACCTTTCTATGGTTCCTAAGCAAAAGGCTGCCTTACCCTCCCCTCTCAACCTCAGCAACACTAACGAAGCTCCTCCACTGAGAGGTGTGGGTGCATGCACTGGTGCCACAGACACTGCTAAAGATGCATCAGGGCATCTCAGCAGAGACTTGGAGACGCATGCACACTGGCCTGCAGTGCCCACAGTCCCACAAAAACTTGCTGCCTCACCCAAAAACTTGGGTGAGGCATCAAGTTCCCAGTGCTGCTGCCTTTCTCAGGGCAGAAGGGGAAGGGGCACAGCTGGATGCCACTTCCAGATGTGCTGCCAGATGTTCAGCTGTAGGTATGGGACATTCTGCTCCTGGGCTGATGGTTCTTCTGCTCACATTTGTAACGGGATAGGGCCTTACAATCACGAGCTTATCAGCTCCAGTGAGCCTGTGGCTGATGTAAGCAGCTTTCATTTTGCCATGTGAAATTGCTAATGAAGAAAGCGTTAATGACCGCTAACGTTGGTCAGTAGAGACAGCAGCCATACTATGGCCCAAAGTGTGCAAACCTTTTAAGTCTCATCAAAGCAACAGTATAGAAACCTGCTTTTTTGCAAGTGGAGAGTACAGCTACATCATTCAGGAGTGCACAGAAGAAAATATTTCAGCTGAAACAGTGCTAGAGTATCCCATCCTGAACGAGTATTTAGTAACAGTCACAAAAAAAAAAAAAAAAAAAAAAAAAAAAATTAGTGCTAGTCTGAACTCAAAGAAAGAAAGCTTTAAGCTGTCAGAACTTTGCAGCCTGAAGGAAAAAAAAAAATAATAAGAAAAAAAAAAAGAAAACCAACAAAAAATCAGTCAATCCAATAAACAAGAAGCACCCCAAAAAACAACCCAGTATCCCAGTATTTTAATTCCTTGTCACATTTAACCACTGCAGCACAGCTGAGTTGTAGCTGGGATGGAGGCAGTGGTGGCTCAGAAGTGCCACTGATTTTGGAGAGCAGCTGTATCCAGAGGCCCTCGGTCACTGCTCAGTGACAACAATTTGCAAACAAAGATACACATCTCAAGACGTTAAAAAGCCGATCAGAACATGAGGGAACTCAGAAGCCGAGATCACTATCACTTCATACAGCAAGCCTTCGCTTAAGACGCAATGGCTCTGTTCTGCACAGCCCAAATCTTAGCATCACCACCCTGCTCACGGACACACTTGGAAGAAAAAGTGTTTCTTGCCATCCTGAGAACATTAACTTGGCTCACACACAGTATTGCAGGGGGCTGTGCCAATGAAGAGAAACTCTGCTGATAATTATGTTTGCAGGGCTTGCATGCCCTTTATCACACTGTTACTGCAAGAGAATGTTCGTGGTGTGTCATTACTGGGCATGTGTTTATTTTAAGCTGATCTTCAGCGTTTATAAAAGACATCCAGTGCAAATAAGAGGCTTCATATTGTCTTTTTGTAGACCTCTGAGTACATAAAATTCCAGCACAGACAGTTGGTAGTGCAGAGGGATGCAAGCCAAGCTGCCACTGGCCCGTACCCCCTCACTGCAGGCACCAGGATGCTCAGGCACAGGAATGCCCCATTCACTGCCCGGCATCATCTGGCTGGCTGAGGAAGGTGTTAGGAGTAGGGCCGGGCTTTGAAGCGACAGAGAGCGATTTCCTAGAAGCAGACGAGCCGTGCCTGTGCTTGGCAGTGCCCAGGGCTCAATTCTGGGGCGTGGTTCCCTCTGTGCCTGTGCCAGTGTTTGCAGCAATAAATCCCTGCCTTGGCCATTTGCATTCCTTACTCCTCACAGGAGCCCTGTTCCTAAGCCACACAGTTCAGTCACTGGAAGAGTCTATGTCTTTTTGTAGTTGTTTATTATTATTATTATTTTCCCAGCAGACCTTCTAGATACCCTGGTTTCCTAAAGCAAAATTCCTAAATTTCCAGCTGGATGTCAGCTGGATTTTGATCATCTTACCTGCACCTTGGACAAGACACAAGGATGTCTGCATCCAACATCAGTCCCTGACCACCACATTAATGAACTGGATTAAAACAGGAATTAAACCATCTTAGACTGAGTATCCTTCAGGACCTTCAGAAATCCATTAGAAAGCTATTTGCACAGGCTGCTTGCTTTCTGGCTTGCCGAACACCCTCTTTCTCCCCTGTATGGCCAATTTGGTTGTTTCCGGGATTACGTTCTTTAAACTAAGACCCTAAAAGCTCCTCACATGTTCAGATCTCTTTCTGTGCAGATGAAGACTTCTTATTTTTTTTTTAATTACTTAAATTCTGGTGGAGGATTTTCTTTGCAACTACTACTGCCACACACATTAGAACAGATCTGAAGTTAACCAGCAATCAGACCAAACGTTAAGACCCTCAGCCTCTCAGGTCTGCTAAAGCAAGGACTACCTTCACAACAATCCAAGAATCAGAGCCCCCAACCCCTCCCTTGCTGCAGCGTGGGGTCTGTGCAGCAACGAGCAGCTGCGTGTGACTGCTGGGCTTGGAGCACCGGCGAGCAGAGCAGCTGCGATGCGGACGTATTCTGGGAGCAAGCAGGCCTATGAGTTGCTTTCCCAAAAACAGGAGGGTGCAGAATGTGAGCTTGCACAGCAAGCGCATCCACCGCAGAGACAGGCTCAAGGGAAATCCATTTGCAAAGAGAGAACCAAATCCAGACCTGAACAACTGGCAGCATCACTGCTCCTCACCATGCTCTGCTCTGGCCGAGAGTTCCGCTGTTTTTCTGTCATACGCAGAAAGCAGAGCACTTCCTTGCAGTGCAGAATGCATTCCCTGTTAGAAACAGTCGTAAATTTCTGATTTGTTTGCAGATAAAAATGAGTTTAAATAGAACTTTAAGATTTCAATAGAACTTTAAGATTTTTTTGTTTTCCTTTGCTCCCTCCCCCTTGGAAATTTAATAAAAGAAAAACCCATCTTTAGCTTCTGGGGTGTTTTAACTCTCAGATATATCCCAGACTGCTATTAGGGCAGTTGCCTGATGTTCTTCCCAGCTGAAAAGACACCTCACGGTCCAGGCTGCAAAATGCAGTGGTAGGTTATGGAGAAGCCTACAGGAGCTGCCGTCCTGCAGAGTTCTTGCCCTCTGTAGCACAGTGCAACGCTCAAATCGATGTATTTTTTACCCGGGCTCCAGGCTCAACTCCTCTGCAGACCATCAGTGCCCGCTGCACCCCAGCAGGACCCTGGTGATGCTGCCCATCACCAGAGCGTTCTGCAGGCTCAGATCCTCATTGCAGGTGGGAGCCTCAGCACTGCGTTTGGAACCATTTGCTATAGGTTTCCTTTTCCCTCCCCATGTCCAAAACAAAAATTAATGAAGCAAAAATTAATAAATTGAGAACTTTTTGTCTCTTTGTCTCTCATCTTTCTGCCACTTCCAGACCACACCAGCTCTCAGGTGGTTCGGTAGAGTATGGCTAGAGAAGAGAGACAAAATATTTAAATGCACTAGCAATGCACAAACCCCCTTTTTTTTTTTTTTTTTTTTTTCTAATAAAACATCACTATGGGCTGTGTTAAAATAACAAAATAACACCGCACCAGGTCCAGGAGCCATGGTACCAGCAGTAAACATGAAGCATGAGACTTTGCTCTCGCATTTCTGTGGCTGCTGGCTGGCTCCTCAGGAGACCAAACTCCGGCTCAGAGCATAAGGCAGGCTCCCATCATGTGGGGGAGATGGGACAGTGAATCACTGCCAACAGGGTTGTTCTTGATTTATTATTTATGTCCCTTGACGGGGCAGGGTTAGGTCAAATAGCCAAGGCCAGGGGTATCAGCCCAGCCTGATAACCCCCAGCAGCAGTCCCCAGCTACCCCCCTTCTCATCCTGTTTGCAGACTTCGGTGTGCAAAAGCCAAGCACCAGCTTCTCATTGTTTGGCCTGCATCCATCTTCCTCTCTCCTCTTTTAATCAACATTTTTTTTTTTTTAAATGCTGATTCTGCAGTGATTTTACCGTTTTCCTTTGCAACAAACTATTCACAGAGAAAGCAGAACTCATCAGTTGTGCCAACAGCTAAGACAAAAAGGATGGAGATTGAAGAATGACAAAATAATAAAAAGCAAAGACACCAAAAACACCCTTAAAACAAAAAGGAGAAGTAGACAGAGAGAAAGCAGAATTAGGCAAGAGGGAAGAGATAAGTGCTGTGTGCTATACAGTCCTCAAGCACCTTTCCCTTCTCGGAGGAAAAAAAAAAAAAAAAATCTGGATGTCAGTGCTTTCATGAGGCCATAAGAAGATGATTACATTTGCAGACACTCTGTCTCCCCCAGTACATTAACATCCCATCCCCACACCCCATGCGATATTTCCCCAGAGATGTCACCTTTCATCACATCTGATATCTAATAAAGACATAAGAGAATTTAATAACAGCTTGCACAGGGGAGATTTCTGTTCAAACACAAAGGAGCTGCTGATGTGTTGTTACTAGATGCTGAAGAAGGATAAGAATGACCAGGAAACCATGGGGTGTCAAGTTTTGGAGGTCATGCTGGTGGATCCACTGGTATCACCCCAGCCAGCCCAGACTTTGTACCAAACGAGGCACAAAGCCTTTTCCAGCCATTCCAGCTTTGTCTGATGGAGCTCAGGTCCCACCACCCGACTCCACACATTTACACAACTCCTCAGAGGAGGACAGCAGTCTCAAGAAATCCCCAGGCGCCACTCAGATAACCAAAGTGATCCAGGCAAACTTGCACCCATTTCAAGTGCCCTTGCTGGATGCAATGAGATATGCCCAGGTGGCCTAGAGAAAGCTGTCTGGGGATATCAGCCCCTGGAGGAACCTGCTCGGGCCCATGGAACAAGCACTTGCACAAAAAGTAGAGAGTTCTACTGCCCCTTCCTCCCAGCCCTCATACAGTTTCCACACCCCAAATTGTCAGGATTGACCATTAGATTTGGGTGCTCAGATGGAAACATTTGGAGGACCTGATTCTTTATCAGGAGGTGAGCAAGCGTTTTCAGAGCAGCAGTCTTGTATAAAACAGTCTTAAATGAGAAACCCCCAAAACACCATGTCACTTTTAAAAACCGTGTCACATTTAAATAAAGTTGGCTGACCTGATAGCTATGCCTTGAGGTTCTCGTAGGGGTTATTCATGCTGTGTCTGCCACATCCTTTTTAGTCAATTCTCGCTCTGCTTTTACAAATCCATGCTCATTTTGCAGAGACATGCTGGAATGTTTCTTATAAAGGCTTTTATTGCTCATGAGGGAAGACAGGCTTCACTGCAAATTGTTTATGACTCTTCTCAGGTGTGTGTTTAAACAGAGAATGAAATAAGCCAAGTATAGACAGATGCTTGGTTGCAAATGTATTATTGATACTGCAAGATACATATGGACGATAGATGGGAAATGCCTGTGCTCTGAGAGCTGAGCTGGGTACCTGAGAGCACTGCAGCCAGTGCCCTCTGGCATCCGGCTCCCAGCTCTGGCACTGGTGTGCCATCACAGCTCCCATGTTACCCAGTGACCGTGTGCCAAGGCTGAACAGCAGCCTCCTGCTTTCTGCAGCCCCCAGCCCTCAGTTTTTTCCCTTGAGACAAGATCTTTTATGTTGCCTGAGTAGTTTTAAGTGCAAGTAAAATCCTCCTTTAAGGATCTCAGGATTACCACCTACAGAAGTTGACAGCGCAGAACACAGAGTGGAAATACACAGCCTAAGGCGTTATGCTGGATCTGCAGAGGTTCGATCGAAGCTGCTTGACCCCGTGTGAATCGTGCAGTCCTGGTACAGGTGCGTGTGCGGAGCTCTGCAGCTCACAGCAGTGCTGTGGGTGCCTGCACGCCTCCAGCTGCTCCAGCAGCCCCATGGTGAGCAGTGTGAGAGCTGTGAAACCACCTCGAGGCAAAGCAGCACCACCTGCAGCTCCCAGCCTCACACACGAGGGACACGGTGTCTCCTGTCTTTCCTGGCAGGGCATAAAGCCACGCAGAGTGTTTGGTAAGGGTTTTGCTTCCACCTAGTTAGAGTCATTGGTGCTTTTCCCTCCGGATTAAAAAGACCTTGAAAATGGTACTATTACTTTTAAAACTTTCATGTTGAAGATTTGGTAAGAATTTGCTTGCTTGGGAATCATATTCTAAATACTGCCGGTGGCTGCAGCAAGGTTTTCAGCAAGCGAAGGACTCTAGAGCCTTTCACTCCTCCTTCTCTCTGAATTCAGTATTTGCGGCGCTAAAAATGTCTCAACTTTTGCTGGATTTCTTACATGCCTCAGGAGATTCATTCCAAAGGGATGGGATTCATTCTTGAGCTCTTTTCTCCCAGCAATGGAGCTGTATTTTCCTTACTGCCACACAGAATCACAGAACCATTAAGGTTGGAAAGACCTCTGTACACCATGTCCCTAGGAAGGCCCACTGCCTCCCTCTTTCTGGGCTCCCCATGCTCAGCATCCTCCTTCTGCCTCTGGAGACTCATCCTTGCACTGTAGGACCTGCTGCATCACCCACTGCTGCGTCACCCACTGCTGCGTCACCCACCGCTGTGTCACCCACCGCTGTGTCACCCACCGCTGTGTCACCCACCTTCGCCACTCAGGAGGTCCCTATTGCCTTGCTGCCGGAGCACTGAGCCACAGGGAAGAAGAAGTCTGCAAAGCCTAGGGAGAAGAAAGGAAAATGCTGGGTGTTGGCCACCGGGCAAATTTTCTGTATGTGCTCTTGTGGTGGAAAACACCTGGGAGGTCACATTGACACATGGGCTCATTGCTACGTTCAACCCCAGCGAGCACCCTCTGAAGGGCACAGCCATGGTCACACTGTGCAGCTCTTGGCCTGGGTCTCCCCTGAGCTCCCTGCACAACCACGTAGACCCTGGGTCACCGCTGTGTCCACGGCAGAGCCTGGTGCGGCCCATGACAGGTTTTTCCATCTGGGCAACCCTGGAGAAAACAGCAGCAGCCCGTCAGTCGTGCCCAGGGAGAAACCAGTTGGTTTGCTCCAGAGGGAGCTCATATGCATGCCACGGAGACAGCCGGTGAGCAGAGCCCCAGGGGGAGCACAGGCAGCCAAGTGGGCTGGGCAGACAGAAGGCGTGTTCAGAAGGATCCCACCTTGCTGTGACCAAATGAGGCCGTTTCCTTTCAGCCAGTACCTGCGGGATGGGCGCTGCTGGTCCCCACTGCCTCCTGGCATTGTCACAAGCGTCGGTGTCTCTGTCACGTGTTTGCCACCCGCTGGGAGCTCTTCCAGCACTGGAGATCCTCCAGGTGAGGATAATCCTTGTGTCCTGGATCTACAACGTTACATTCAAAAGTTAATATGACTAAACAGCAACGCTATTATATATCCCAGCTGCCCTAGCCTTTCACTTTGGAGCTGAACAGGGTTTTGGGCTTTGCTTTGGTGTGTAAGATCACAGAATTGTAGAATCACGGAACTGTACAGGCTGGAAGGGACCTCTGGAGATCATCTAGTCCGAGCCCACAAGATACGTAAAACAGTCTCTTAAAAACAAACTGAATAGGATGTAACTGACTGATTTCAGTAGCTCCCTGCCCTATTTACAGCTCATGGTTTCAATATTGCAGTTTGGGCTGCAAGACAGCATGAGACAGCTCTATTCTCTACAACACACAGCCTATTTACAGTAATAGATGAAAATGTTTTCTTTAAAATAGAAATGTAATTACAAAGGTATAATTACAGATAAGACCATGCCTCTTTGAGCCACCTCAAATTACAGCTTCATGGTATAACAATAAAACAGGATCAAATCAACAACTTTGATTAATTTCGTTATGGAGAGGAGTGAGCCTGCGCTGCCTGACCTCGTTCCATCCGCGCTCTGCCCCGGCTGTGCTGCGAGCTCGATCGCCATCAGGTGAGCCAGCCTCCCCCAGACGTTGCTAAGTGATCAGAGGCAGGGTTATAAAAGTGCAGTGCTTAATACATGAGAGCACAGATTAACTTTTTTTTTTTCTTCCTTTCCAGGTATTAAGAGACCTGGGATGGCTCAGCTGAATGGCATAGACATAGTTCAGAGCCAGAAATTAACCCAGATTTAATGCAGCCATCAGTACTTATGTACAGACTGAACTGATTTATCGTGTGCATTATGTGCTGAGTTGCAAAACCTGGCTGTATTAGCGATTTAGCCGGAGGAACAATTTGATTTGTCATTACCAATAGGGATGTGACTAAATTAGTCTCCCACATACTATATGCTGATGAAGTCAGGCTTAGATTTCCCTTTGCAGATTTACATTGTCAATAGCTTTAATCACTGCTAAGAAACATAGCATGAGTAACACTATTATGAAATGCTGAAGTACTTCCAGAGGGGTTTACAAACCCAGGAAAATCATGGAAGTCAAAATCAAAGATAAGCTTTAATATTCGGCCCTGTGTTGTACATCTGATTAAATATTAATTCACAGCAGTGTGTTAGGTATTTACAGTCGAGCTCTCTTGACCCGTTTGAAATGCATGGTCACGTATATGAACCTTTGAAAAAGGATAGGGCAGCCCCAAAGATTCTACTTAAATCTTTCCTACAGCTCCTGCTTAATTAGTGGCCTGACCCTGCCCTTATAAGTTGTTGACTTGATCACTGGCATGGAGTTATGAAAACACTGCTGTAAGACAGGTACGCAGGCTTTGAAAAATGCAGAGGCTCTCTGGGCAAAAGGGACAAAAGGATGGCAACCAAATTCCAGTTTATTCAAATAATTTGGCTTTTTACTGCCAGCAGCAGAGCTGCAGTCCATATGGAAACACTGGGAATTGGGCTCCTATCTAGCTAAAAAAAAGGGGGGGAATAAAAAACACCACTGGATGGAGCAGCTTCCTGAACTACTTAGTGGGATATGATGTGGGAAGAGAAGCAGATAGCTCATAGTCCACTTGGGATGCTGAGATGCTGAATTATCCAAACCACAGCAACACACTCCGTCAGGGCACTTGGTGAGAAGGCAGTGCAGGCTAAAGAGTCCTGCCACTGCTTCTGCCTTTTAGCTTCTCAGGAGGTACGTGATGTCCTTGACCTTGGCCAACACCTACACACCTGCCCCTGCTTTGACAGTCAAAGTCAGCACTGGGATGGGGCCACCTTACCCCCATCCGCTGCCATTCCGTGGTTCCAAAGCCTTGGACTGAAATTTCTTGATGACCTTCTGCTTGTGAGAAAGCGTTCATAGCGTGTTGTTTGGTATCACAGCTGTGAACTCCCCACTTCAATGCCACATTAATTCAGAGCTCTCTTGGGTGGAGGAGTTCACAGTATTAGTTAAGCTCTTCTGCTGGATGTCACAAATATGATTTAGAAATAATGCTGCGCACTGTGACAGAAACAAAAACTCATCTTTAATTAAAAGTATAAATAAAATTTGATTTCTATCATTAGGCGAACCAGAATTCAGATACCAGCTCTTTGCATTGTTTTTGCATTACACTAAAGCAAAATTTCAAATTCTGCATGACCAACCTAGCAAGTTTCCTTTCTGCTAAGAAACTAAGGCATTTTCCAGAATGCCTGTGAGTGATGAGGAAACATTTAGATATTGATCCTTCTTTTGGGAATAGAAACTGAGCTGCAAATTTTGGAAACACCCAAATTTCATTACTCCTGTCAACTTATGAATAGTTTATTACTATTTTAAGCTCCTTTAAGCAGTCCTTCAAGGTGTTTTTGGCTGGATCCACAAAAGGATCAAGTTCAAGTTTTGCAAAGAGCCTCTCAGCTACCCACAGACTTCTGACTTCTCACCAAGAACTTGCTTGTGGGTGCCCAACCGCCTAAATCCTGGCAGTGCTGAACTGGCTGGGGCCTGAGCTTTCCACTTCGGTTCCCAACAACTGCTAGGTGTTCCTCAAGCACAAGATGAGGAACATGGTGACTTTACCAGCCAGTGCTGGAAGAAGGCTTTTTGCTGGTGATAGTGGTCACTTCTGTGTAAGACTCAAGTCTACAGATTGTTGTTTTTCAAAAAAATCTAATTACTTTTTATGTTGTCTTTCCAGGCTCCTGAGTACCACAGTCACTAAGCCCCAAGCTTGGTTCCATGCTTTTCCTTCTGTCCCCATGACTCTCGCCAGCCTTGTCCCGGGCGGGACTGAGGCTGCCATGGAGGCTGCGCGGTCAGTCCTGTGATCCCCCAACCCTGTCCGTGGGCTTGTAGGGCCCAGAGCCTAGATCCTTGGTTTAAGGCTGAGTTCTGTAGTTGTTGGACTCCTGCATGAAAGCAGAGAGCATCACCACCAAGCATGGGAAGCCATCCTAGCACCATGCTGCTCAGGTGGGCCGAATCCCAGCTTCATTCCACTGCTCAAGCCTCCTCATCATCTCAAGCGAAGACCAGCCCCCTCTTTTGAGTGGACAGGGCTGCCACCTGGAGGCACCCCAGTTTTCCTGCATGGTCAGCGGAGGGAAGGAAGTGCCTGCCTGAGACTGCAGGCTCCAGAGATGTCTGGGTTGCACAGGGTATTCACAGAGCCATGTCGTACATGGTGGCCAGCTCCCTATGTGAGGTCAGGAGAGGGCAGTTTCGGCTCCTCACTCGAGCAGAGGCTCCGTGCTAGAGGCCTCTGTGGTGCTCAGGGCTGCAGCAGGGAGCGCTGTGGTTATTTCCTGCAAGGCTGAGCCAATGTCTGCAGGGGGGTTCTCTCCAAGGCCCAGGTTCAAGTAGGACCCTACCTCCTACCTTCCGATTGACTGAACACTCAGCGTAGGTACCTCACAAAGTTTCTTAAAGTCAGTTCTTTAACCAACTTTTCGCTGGTCAGTGCCAGCCTAGGGTTTCTTCTTCAGCACCTACAGAAAACTGAGCCTGGCAGAAGCCTCAGCATTGCCCAACGGTGTCGGGCTGCCGTGACGCCCAGCAGTGAGCACAGCAGGGTTGCGACAGGCCTTGCGGCACGGAGGTGGGACATCAGAGCCCATGTTGACCCACGTCTGACAGCGTGACCAAGGGGAAGCAGCCTCAAAAACATTGCTGCATGTTTCTTGAGAAGTCAGCAGCTAGGCAGAAACGAGAGATGCAACCAAGTGCCCAGCAGTTCCCCTGTCAGCGTACAGCTACGTTCATCCCAGCCACCCTGCTCTTGCCTGGGCTGCGGGTTGCTGGGTTTTGCTGTGCACAGAGCAGAGTATTTGGGCTATGGTCTGGGCAACAAGTTGGAATTGATGATCCTTGTGGGCCCCTTCCAAACTGGGATATTCTATGACTCAATGATTCTATAATTTGCCCAAAGAACAGATCCTTTCCCTCACCCCAAAAATACGGGATGAGCAAAAGGTTTCCCCAAAAGCTCACAGTTCACATGACTCAACACAGACGTATTTTCAGAGAAGGGGCTGTTTGAGCCCCTCACTTCCTAGTCTGGCAGCAGGAAGCCCTTCAGTAGGAAGCCTGGGGTGAATCACTGCAATGTCAGCAGAAACAGTATGAAGGGAAAAAGAAAAAGAAAAAGAGAAAAGAAAGAGAAAAAGAGAAAGAGAAAGAGAAAGAGAAAGAGAAAGAGAAAGAGAAGAGAAGAGAAGAGAAGAGAAGAGAAGAGAAGAGAAAAGAAAAGAAAAGAAAAGAAAAGAAAAGAAAAGAAAAGAAAAGAAAAGAAAAGAAAAGAAAAGAAAAGAAAAGAAAAGAAAAGAAAAGAAAAGAAGAATTTTCCAAATCTGCCTCAGTTTCATTTTTTAATAAAAATTATGAAGGGTGTGAATATTTAGGCAGCAGTCAAGTAAATTCAATAAAATGGCTTTAGGACTCAATTCCATTTGCATCATGCAGAGCAAATCTTACCTTACAGAAAGGGAAGGTTTCTGTTCCCCTCTAGGTGGGTTTCCTCAGTTTGCCAGGGCTTGGCTTCCAGTGCTCTGAGCTCTTTTGACCAAAGGCTTCATGTGGAGAAATAGAGCTGAACTCCAATCAGCCAGCTTCCTGGGGTAATGCAGGAATCCAAACCTGAATCTTCATTTGAATATTCACTGCTGCATCTCTTCACACAGAAGGAAAGATCTCATCGTCCGGAATTGCTCCCTGATGTCCCCACCATGCCCACTGACTGTGCAGGGTCACAGCAGGGCTCGGTCTGGCCCCCCACATTATGTGAGTGAACTGGAGCTGAAGTTGTGTTGAATCACAAGCTCAAAGCAGACAACAGGTGACCCCAACCTTGATCTTGGCTCAAGGTGACAGCATTTCTCTATCCCCTGGAAATGAAAGGCAGAACAGCGCTGCACCACACAGCATTAAAGAGCTGGCTTGCCTCCCAAAACTCCCTTTCCAACTGTTTTTTTTTCTGCCACCCTTTTAACTCACATCCACACGCGCACAACCCTGCTCAGCAGTAGCCTTACACATAACCTCCACAGGGCGGTTCTTCCCTTCTGCCCCACGTTTGAAGCAGTGTTCCCGGTGCTGGTGCTGGGGATGCAGCTCCTGCTCAAACACCTCCTCCCTCGCCCTCATGCCATCGCAGTCCTCTCGTACCAGCAGCCGTCTGCGCTCTGCAGCACAGCAAACCACTGCCAGCAGGATTTTGCCACCTTATGTTCACAGGTTGTTAATGCGCACAAACCAATTTTCTCCAGTTTGTTTGAAAACATTCAGTGCCTTTTCTCTATGCACCTGTTTCATCTGACTTGGGGCTCAGTCTGAACAATTCAGCTCCAGCGCCTCGCCAGGGCTGGCTCTGCTCCCTCCATCGGTGAGTGCTGTCTTTGCAGCCAGGGTTTTGGTGCTCGTGCCAGCTTTCAATTCCCTTTCCATCTGTCCTGCAGAGGTTAGGACTTCTTCCTCTGACAGCTGTTGGTAAAACTTGGTCATAGAGCTGGAGGCACAGAAACATAAATAGGATGGAATACAATCGGCACGCAGCGATTTCAAATGCAAGTATTGAAAGAAAGCTTCTGAAATATATTTACTCAGTCCTTCTAAACGGAGTGAAGATTTCCCTTCCCATAAGGCAGGGGAGCTTTCACTCAAAGCAGACTGGCAGCAGTCCTCTGTGGGGAAATCAGAACATAAACAGCAAAATAAATCACATTTCCCCATGTAAAATGGGCTAAAAATAGGAAAATTATCCCTTATTGCATCCACGTTGTAACGATGGGTGCCCAGCCAGCACAGACCGGCACATTCAAGGGACATTTGTACTCGGGTGATCTGGAAATTCGTTCATTCATACAAACGAGGGATGGAAAACACAGCCTTTCACCAGCTCCCTCTCAAGAGCCGTCAAAACATCATGGAGCAATTCTTAGCTCCCGTGTGGTTTCCATCAAGCGACAATTTCTTCACCCTTTCAATGCACCATGGAAACCCTACCGCTATGCAAACACACAGGCCAGACAGACTGAGACAAACCCTAACTGTTCAGCATTGTAACGACCGTCTTGGGAAGTAAAGTGACCTAGTGGGGCTTCCCCTGGCATGGCACAATTCCCCCTGTAACTCACCGATGGATGGTGAAACCCAGCACTAGGGTGCAGGAAGAGTAATCTGTGCTTTACTTTACTGTTTTTGCAGGCTCTTGCCTCTCCAAAGACTCTTTGGGGCAGGAACCAGCCTAAACATCTTCCCCCTGCTCCTTTCCCCCATGGGTGCTCTTCTACAGCTGCCCAAGGCCCAGCAGCTCCCACCTTGCTCAAAACCTCCTGTTTCCACCCCAATGCCTTAGAGAGGAATGAGAGGCTTCACTCTCAAAAAAGGACTGGGGCACTTCTCAGATGGCAGCTTTCCACCATCTGTAGCCCAGCTGTACTCAAAGGTGTCAGAAAAAACCGCATGAGACTGGCCCGGACCCACACCACGTTGGTTGCTCTTGCTGCAGTTTTCCCATGGGAGTATCATTGCGCATCATGGGCTTGCTGCTCCAGGAAAAGAAGTCCTCCCAGGAGTGAACTGGAATCTGCCTGAGGAAGGGCAGCTGCAGTGGCCTTCAAAGACTGTTCTATTTTTTAAAGTAACAAATCAAGATTATTTATTTTTTCCAACCCTGTCCCTATTTTAAAATGAAGCCCCAGTGTAATATCCATGCTAATCAGATGAAAGCTTGCAAAATACATTTTCTTCAAGATGCGGGGGCATGTGTGAAGTTAACTCCGGGTGACCTGTGACTTTGCTGGTGACACACACCATTTACATCCGCGCAAATGAAAACCTTGCCCACGCTGCAGGCGCATTCTTTGCTTTTCCCATGGTGCTCGCAGGGAGCTGGAAATGTTTGATGAGTGAAGTCTCAGTGATGCATTTCAGCAATAATTCATATGCTATACATAATTTAGGCACTCACTGCAGTCCCCCCGTAACACAAGCTGCATGGGGTGTACACACAAGGCCAGGAGCTAGCTTTAAGGAGGCTCCAGGCACAATTCGCAGCAAGAGTAAGTTTGATCCGTCTCCAATTTGCACCTGCCAGATCATGAAGGGAGCTAATTGGATTAAAATATTGTAATTATCATTTCATTTATGTGCGGTAAAACCTTAGGGAAACATTTTAAATAGCAGAAAATTTCAGGATGAAGTCTCTGAAGTCTGCTTCTTAAAAACGTAATGCTCTCAGTCTCTGTTGCCTAAGACTGGAAGCTTTTCCCTAGGAAGAGGTGAGCTCGGTGAGGGATGTGCGTGTAGCTGGTGTAGCACAAACACAGCACTGCGTGGCTGGGTCAGGTTACCACAGTCGTGTTTGTCAGGGCTGCTCGGATGCCTTTTACATCACCAGTGGCTGCGCCCAGCTCTTAAAGGACTTGACCCAGGAGTCCAAAGGACATGGAGGTGCAGGGCTATCTATGCGTCCAGAGGAGGAAAGCCCCTTGCCTGGGCAGTAGTAGCAGCCCTCATTTCTTCTCTGTGGGCAGACAGCCCTGTGTTGGGGCTGAGAAGCATCACATCTCCCAGCAGGGCATCCAAAGTTCCAGCAGCCCAGGATGGACTTGAAGGGCAGCAGGGGTGACACAGGATATCTGTGTCGGTGGCTGTCACCAAAGGGCAGGGAAAAGACATGTGCATGGTGCTGGGAATTCACAGGGTGGATTTCAGAAACTGATGGAACAGAATACAAGAAAACGGCAAGGCCTACACTAGAAGATGTCCAGTTAACTTCTGTATTCCTTCTGTGACATACAGTTCAGAAAAAAGTCACAGCCATGATAAGAAATAACATATAACGTTGCTGTGCTCTGGTTCTCTGGTCTGCTGTGGTCTCCTGTGGAGCTGGCGTGTAGCTGCTGGTCAAGAACAACTTCAAGCCTCACTGCACACCCAGGCCTGGGTGTGTAGACGTGTTGTGTGCACATCAAGAGCAGAGGGGTGGCAATGAGAGAGCCAGTATTATCTTCACAAAAAATGAGAGGAAACTCCATTAAGGGGAGTGTATTAACCCCTTACATGAGGACAAAAGGCTTCGAAAAGCCTAGTGTGCAGTGCAGGCCCTGCTCACATCACTGGTGAAGCACGGGAGCACATGAGGGCACATGAGGGCACCTTTAGGAGCTGCCTCAGCGCTTTGTGTGAGTTTGGGCAGCCTGGAGCCTGCCACTGACACACTTCCCTGATCTCAAGGTTACCGCTTCTTTTTTGGAGCAGCCAATTCAAGACACAATACGTGGAGCTGATGTTCAAAGGATGAGCACCCCACCCCGTCTGGAAGCTGGAGACTGTAAGACATGTCCCATTAGACAGGCAGAAATCAGTGCCTGCTTGGCCATTAATCATCCTGGAAACCTCCACCTTGGTGAGTCAGCCCCGGAGCCTGGCATACCTGGCAAGGTGGAAGGGAAGCTGGCTTTGTCTTGTTCCACCACCTGAGAGTTTCTAACTTGAGCAGCCCAGGCAGCAGTCAGCCTCCTTGGGAAATCTCCTGGCATGGAGCATGACATGAAATCAATTTCTGATCTCACCAAGTCACATCTAACGTGTCTAAAGAACATCTGGCTGTCAAGTTCCCTCTGGCCAGAAAAACAGCAAACTAGGAAGCAAGTCTCGCTGAAGCAAGCTACCCAATGATCTGTGTTAAATGCACAAGAGCAAGAGAAAGGGAAAAAATCAATAAACCTAAAGCATACAATTTAGTGGGATATCTCCTAGAAGGGCAGCACAAAGGACAGTTGCACTGAAACACACCAAACGTGGGCAGTGTTGGTTCAGTGAAATGCTGATCAGGGACAGCATTGCCACTCACGTAGTTCTCCAAACTTCAAGTCAGCCACGACAAGTCTAGCCTGGATTTCCTGCCCATCCCAGAAAATCATGGGATCTCTCATTTCCAACAGGCACAGCATCCTATGGACTGCTACAGAAAGCTGAACAGCCTGGTTCTTGATAACAGAACAACCACAACTGCTGTGGAGATAGGCAACGTATGGAGGTGTTTCAGGACTGTGTCTGTCTAGCATTGACTTAGCCAAACAGCACGCAAGAAACTCAGCCTTCCCAAGTTTAAGCCACTAACACACCTGTGTATGCAGTCAGTGCAACCTCCATGGGGCTGAAGCATCCACATGATAGCAATCATTTTATAACCCTGCCAATTCTACGTCCTGCTTGGGCTACAAATACACATTTGATATTTCACATCTCCACACTTGAACAGTGTGGATACAAAATTGACTTTGCTACGAAAGACAAAGCAGGTCAATGGGAATAAAACTTTCAGCACTTACTTGCTGAAGTCATACCAATCACTTGGCAACCATTGTGTTTCTGCGAACCAAAGGATTTAACCTTTGCATTTTGGAGAGGAGAACAGCCCCATGAGCACAACTGCTGCTTGAGTATCCCTGAGACACAATAGCAAGCATCCATCTCCTTAGTAGTAATGTTTCCGATTTCCAGCAGAGCTTCTCAGGTGAGCACCGAATCATACCAGCAGGCACACAAACCCCTGACAAGGCAGGAAAGCTCAGCCCCTCCGTGCTCGCCCAGCTCAACTCATCATCCCAGCGTTGGACCACCCGGCAGCAGAACCTTGCGGCTGACTCCCTCTGATGGTGAATGGGTGCAAAGCCCAAGGCTGTAAGACTTCAGTGCTACGTTATTTTAGAGGTGACAGAATCACAGAATGGTAGGGTTGGAAGGGAATGGAAGGGTTGGGTTGGGTCCATCTGGTCCAGCCCATGCTCCAACTGGGCCACCTGCAGTGGGTTGCCCAGGACCTTGTGCAGGTGAGTTTTGAGGATGTCCAAGGAGTGGTAGTGGTGATCCCCTGGGCATTGCATTTGGAAGGACCCAACTGCAAGCTCTGAGCCAAGCTTTATGCCATGATATGGTTTCCACTACCACTGGCTATGGAGAGCTCTGAGGCGCTGCCACAGCCCTACCCAGATCGAGGGACAATTTATTCCACAGATATGCAGATAGTGGTCAGAGTGTTGTACGTGTTGCTTTGCTCCATCGATGACACAGACCTGAGTGCTGTGCTGGCTGCCGAGGGACACTTACGAAAATCTTCAGGCATCATTAAGTGTTCAACACTGCCCAGAAGCAGCCCAGCTCTTTTATTTGCGCTGTAATGTAGCTCAACATGTATTTGCATTTACTTGGCAATGAGACTTTCCAGCCTTCTCTCTTTGGAGGGTACTGGGGACATCTTCCCCAGAGAGATGCACCGTGAAATGTGTCTTGCTCAGCAGTGGGAATGGGGAAGGCAGGGGGCATGTGGCTGAGGTTTGGGAAAGGTATTCCTTAACATAGGGAGGAAAACGTGACTGCCAGGCTCATCTCAGCTTCCTCCTGTGTATTCCCCAGCTGCACGCTGCATCGGGTACTTGGTATTTCACAGAGAGAGGGCAGCAGGAAGGTAAAAAAGTCTGGAGTCTGGTCAAGGGGGTGTAGATGGCCAGCCGGGGTCCTCTGCCCTTGGGAAAGGACGCAAGGCTGGTGAGACAGCCGCTGTCTGCCACCCTGCAGAGGAATTTCACTTGTGGTGTGAACTGCCTGCCGGAGCGCTGCGGAACAGATCGCTCAAGGTTAAATTGGATTAAACTGTTACAGCTCCGCTTTCCCACGTGTGGTTTAAATTTAAACGCTATAAATTTCATGGTGAGTTATTAAAACCTTCTTGGCAAGGAGAACTCATCTCTGAAGGAAAAAAAAAAATGATAATAATTAAAAAAAAAAGTGGTGTTCTGCAAGTTTGCAAACCCACGGGGAGGCCTCAGGTCAAGGCACCGGGGAGGTTTCCAGGCGGAGGGGAAGAGCCGAGGATTTTCACCGGGGCCGCGTGGGACCAGCGGCGCCGCCCGGCTCTGCTCGCCCAGCCCCGCTGCTCGCCGGTTTTGTGGGCGCTTGCCAGCGCCAATTAGCACACAAGCAGCGCGGGTTTCCTGAGAATGCTGATCCTCTCTGGCTCAACACCCTTCGCGGCCGCCACACGGTGTCACACCAGCCCCGCCACTGCCGCGCCGCGCTCTGGCACCAGCTGCTGTTTCCAGGGCCAAGCCAGCCATTTCCAGCACCAGCGGGGCGAGGTGGCCGGCACCGGGGACCAGGGTGGTGACAGCAGGCAGTGGGGAGGGGGGACGCGCGCAGGCCGCGTTTTGTCCTGGAGGGGTCAGAAATGGCGATGAGATCGGCCGCTTTTATCCCACCGGGGAACTGCAGCCTCCCCGAAGCGCTCCGTGCCGCAGCCGGGAGGCACTGCTGGGTTAGGGGCTGCTGAAGGCTTTGCTGAATTCCGCACTTGAGCGGCGAAGCAGGAGCTAGCACGGGGGGAAGAGAAGACTTAGAGGCTCCGGTGCTGGCACCAAACCCTGCTGCTCTGTTTGGGCCAGGCTGGCAAAAGCCCCCGAGGAAAGCAGGACCCCCAGTAACGGGGGGGATGCAATGGGGAAGTTTTGGGGGGACGGAACCGACTGCATCCGCCCCGAATGCTGTGCTTTGTGCTGGAGCTAATGCTGCTGCGTGAATGCTAAGCAGAGAACAGGAGCACTTAGCACTCGCAATCAGCTCCCATGCCACGTTCGAGCACTTGACCTAGAAGTGTAAATGCCACGCCAGAGTGCTGTGGCAGCAGGTAAAGCAGGAGTGCTTGTGAGAGCACTGCCTTTTGCAACCCTGAGATACCGGCCCACTGAAGGAAGAGAAACTATCGTTGGGCCAAAAGACTTGGCAAGAATAGCTTTGCTGCATTTTACATATGAAATGTTTGTTTTGTTGGAAGATGACTTTGGGATACTGTACTAGTTCTTGCAGAAACTCAAAGTCCCCAGTAGGGGGAAAAAAAAAAAAAAAAAAAAAAGGCAGAAACAAACCCTGGAGGCTATTGGTGGCTCTTGTGGGTAAAGTGAGAGCAGCAGGTCACAGCCCAGCAGAACATCAGGTCCATCACTGTCAGACAGGGGCATAGCGTGGAGGTGGGAAGGCAAGGGAATGTCTCAGGGCAGCACAGAGCCTCTGCACATCCATAAAGCAGTGAGGACAGTGAGGAATCATAGGGGGGGGGGATCAGCAATAATAATGAGAACTCAACAGCACAACTACCCAGACCTGGGGTCATGGGCTACCAAGCAGGAGGCAGCCCCTGGGCGTCCCTGGGTGTGAACCAGTGCAGATAACCCCAGCCACATGGCTGGTGAAATGAGGAGATCCAATGGGTCAGGAAAGGGCAGAAACCAGTGAGGGAAGTGGGCAGGCAGAGAGGCCTGGGAAATGGGAGACTTCTCTGATGTGCTTACGCAACACGGGATGCACGGATACGCGCCTGAGATGCTCCTTGGAGCAGACAGGCAGTCAGCCACCACCAAATGCATTTAACTGCGTCGTTACCATCCTTGCAAAACAAACTGCTTGCTCTCCGATACACTCAGCCAGAGAAGGTATTAATGCCAAACCACCAGACCGCAGCTACTTCACTGCCGTGCCTACATCCTCCAGCCCTGCACTGCACTCTGCTTCTCAGCCCAGCCACCGGGAATGGGCCTCAGGTTTCCTCAGGTGCTTCAGGCATGCTGAGACTGCACCAGAGAGCCACTGCTATGGACCCTCATGGGCAGAGCACCCCCGGGATGTCAGTGAGTAACTTCTGAGAGAGCTGCCCCTATAGATACAAAGGAAGCAATGGAGATGAAAGCAGAATTGATTCTTCAGAGGTTGACCTTGACCTGTTCTTGAAGTGTGCAGCAGGCCTGGAAATTTTTAGCAAAGCACTTGGAAGGCCAGAAACTGCATTTAGGATGAGAGCAGCCTGCCAAAGGGGATGGAAGCTATGGCACACTAATCCCTTTTGGTACACCGTGATTTTCGAGCTGGAGACCAAAGCCACCACAGGCCTCCATTTACACCGCAGAGCTCACTGCTTTTGGAGTAGCTTAGATGTTGCCCACAAGTTTTCTCCTCTCCTCCAGACACAGGGTCCTAGTGACAGGCACAGAGCAAAAGGGACCCTCTCACACAAGAGGAACAGAAAGGTCTGGCTGTGGGTCAAGGTTAACCTTCATAGGACATCCATAGGACATCTTAAACATCAGAGCATGGAGAATTCACCATCTCAGTCTTCCAGTCTACTGAGAAGACTGAGGTATGTTCCGTGTCTGTATCACAGTAACCCTTCCCTCACCCGGCTGGCAATCAGAAGCAGAGGTCACCACAGCTCTTCGTTCACTCTTCCCACAGCTAATCATCCCCACAAGAGCTAGCCCCACCATTCACGTGGATTTGTCCAGGGTTTCACCTGCTGGCCTTTGGTTCCCGTGGCCACCAGTCCGCCCAAGGGAAGAGCCCTCGTCACCAGCCGGGGGGCAGTCAGTCGTGTAGCCCATGAGGCCGTGATGTGCAAGGGGAATTTCCCCTGGCGAGAGCAACGTGAGTGGATCTGAGCCGTCAGTGGGCACTGGGAAGCGCCCAGGAGCAGCGTGCCAGGCAGAGAGCACCACACCGCACCGTGTTGGTGCTCTCGGGTGGCTTTCTGGGCTGTGTGTGCTCAGAAGCAGCACTTCTGTAATTGCTTGATTTGGGGTTAATGATTTTTCTGCTTAAAACCACACTAACATCCTTTAATGATTGGTATTTATTTGCACTCTGCAATTATACAACATTATGAGAATTATTTGCTGCATGAGTAAGAATTTATGATTTTTAGAGAGCAATTTTTTTTTTTGTTGATGTAATTCTTCTTGCAGCAAGCAAGCAGGGAAAAAAAAAAAAAAAAAGGCAGCAGCTTCTCTACACCTGCTAAGTATTTCTGTTAATGTTGGATGGAAATACAGAAATAGCATACCCAGCGTTGGATGGAAATATTGAAATAGCATACCCAATTTTCCTGAGCACATTTTTTTTTTTTTTTAATACACAGGCAGTGCATCAGGTAAGAGAAAATCTGGCATTCTGGTATCAGTTTTGAGTCTAATTCCAATATTATTCCTTTAAAGAAGAAAAACAAAAAAGGAAAAAGAAAAAAAGGTGGCTATGACAATGTGATGACCAAGAAAACCTCCTTGCAGGAGAAGAGCTGCATGACATTTTCCTTCTCCACTCTCCCAGCAAGGCCAGTGTCCTACCTTGAAACAAAGTCCCAAAACCACAGGAACCAGAGGCTGTAAACTGGTCAACGAGCACCATGTGTGGCAGCTCTATATTCTGTTCCAACACACATGGACCAAATTAGTTCAATTTTGTTACCTGAACAGAGCTTCTTTTACACTGGGACTGTAGTAAATTCCCTTTGCTATTTTGTAGAGTCAGCAAAGAGGTATTTCTAGACAAAGTTGATTTCCAATCACTGGCCAAAACCTTCTATTTTTGTTCCCTGCTACGGAAACCACTGCACCCCAAGATCACCACTCCCATTTCCCTCCACAGCAGCCAGTAGCCACAGACAAAAGCAGACAGACAGAGGCCGACAGCCTCTGAACTGCTGAGTTCCCACTTTCTTCTGCACTATCTCCCAGCATTTGAGAGTCCAGGGTTCCCAGGGGAGCTCCTTTCTGAACTGATCTATGAACTTGCGGCCAGGATTACATGTCTATTCGTATCTTCATCTACTAATTCCCAGCTTTCCACAGATAAGGGAAAAAAAATGGAAATTAATTTAAAAACAAAGAAAACCCACAACCAACAAAAAAAAACACAAACCCCTTTACTGCTGCATGATAAACAGAAAAGTTGCTTGTGAATTACATGCTGCCTTGGCCAGAAAAAAAAACCAAACACTTACTGTCTCTCAATTTGATCACAAGCGCAAATGACTGCAGGGTACCAGCCCTTTGCTAGCGAAGCCAGGGCAGCCTCACTGCTCTTATCGCTGCTGATGACGTCTCACAACGGGATCATGGCCAGGGTCAGCCCACGCAGAGCCCCCGGCTGCAGGACAGCTTTCCCCAGGCTGTCCAGAGACACTACTCAGGTCACTCTCAGCACGTCTGTGGGAGGTCAGCACGCAGCAGTTCCCTGCACTAACTCTGTTCAGGGCTGTTTCTTCAAAGCATCTTCCCCCATGCTGATGAGCTCAGCAGGGCCACAGCCTAATTCCAGATAAAACCTGAAAGCTGGGCACTGCTGAAATACTACTCCGAAAGTAGTCACCTCAAACACCTCCCTACCGCGGTTTTATTTCTTTGTTATTATTAACTCGGAGAATAAAAAAGCCATGGCAGTAACAACATTTTATTGCTCTGTAAAGCACTATGGAAAACTGCAAAAATATGTAAATAAGATTTTGTGGAATAACACATGGGCTTGGTGCTTGTTCAAGCGGTATAAATGCCAGGCAATGGTTATTTCCAGAAAATAAAATCTCTGCATTGGCTCTGTTCTTCCCACCAGCTCGTGGGAAGGAGCGGATGGCAGCCGCCCCCAGGACCTAGCACCCATGGGTGCACCCCCAGCCATCACCTCTGCAGCGGGTCTGGGGCCTCACTGTGCTGCAGCACCAAGGAATTTTCTCTTTTGCATATCCCCAAGAGCAACCCCTTGGTGGTGGTTTGCAGGTAAATACTGAGCACAAAGCAACATCTCAACGTCGTACTGCTGAGTGGAACAGGAGGGAGGATCTGGGCCTGTGCTTTAGACTGCAGAGCCTCTGTGGTTATGGAGCACAAGAAAAGAGCTCGTGAAGGACTAAGTGCCTAGTTTGTGCTGTGCATAAGCATGGCCCCAGCATTCCCAGCACGTGCACTTACAGCTTGTTTTCAGACCGATTACTTCATTGCAGCATTACCTTCACACTTCCAGATTTGCTGTAACAAGTCTTCTCTTCATGGCTTAAGAGTTTTGCCATCTTCCGGTTTCAGACCAAGGGAGAGACAGCCAAGCGCAGAATCACAGTCTCCGTAACATCTCTCACACGAATAGCTGTTAAAGCCTGAGCTCTAAGAGCTAACCCTTTGTCCCCTGCAAAGCAAAGGGACACTGCAGGATCTGGAGCACTGCAGGACAACGCTGGTGCAAAACCCAGGAAGGACTCGTGCAGGGGGATGCTCTTGCAGGTCCAAGGACAGCGAGTGAGGGTCTGAAATGAGCCAGTGCCTGGGAAGCCAAAGAGATAAAAGCCCCTGAGCTGCGTAACGCAGCCTCTGCTATTTGCTGCAAGGCACCCGAGGAGGCTGCAGCAGGAGGTGGCTGCTTCCCATGCTGCAGGAACTCGAAGGTGGATGGCAGCATGGGGGAAGGGTGGTAAAGGGAACGAAAAATGCTGAAGGACCCTAAAAACACTCTAAAGGATGTCCACTGAAGAGATCTCTTCCAGACAAGCATAATAAAAAGCACAATTCAGAAAAATGTTGCCAGAAAACAGCCTGCAGCAAGCACCTGGCTCCGCGGCACAAATCTCTTGCGCTCCGAAGGAGGACGCTGGAGCCATCGCAATCCCTCTGACGAAGCAGAAAGCAGCAAGCAGCCCGCGCGGGATGGAGCGCTGCAGCCCTGGCGCCCGCTGATGAGATGCTATCGGGGTTGCCAAGGCAACGGGAGGATGCAGCCCCAGCAGCTTTGACTTTGCATAAACCGACAGCGAGTTCAGCTGGGGACGAGGCGCTGAGCGTGCCTGGAGCCTGCCTCCAGCTCCAGGAACAGGCGTGGTGGGGCCGCATCTCGAACCCCGACAGGTCTCCCACCCCTACCGCTCTACAGCCAACATCTCGCGTCCCCACACCGTGCCACACGCACACCGCCCAGCTTTTCCCCTCCTTCCCCGCAGTTCAGACAATGCATGTGCACAGGTCATTTCCCTCGCCCGCTGCTTACGGCCAGCTCCCTCCCCCCCGAGCTGCCCTGTGACCCCTTTCAAGTCATTTCTGAGCGTTCTGGACAGACAGCACAGAGATCTTCTGCTGAAGCTCCTTTCATTGCCAGGGCAGTGCTGAGATCCCACCTCCCTTTACCAGCCTCGACAGCAGGAAGCTCTGCATCCTTCGGGCACAGGCAGAAAGGATCCCTTCCGAGTTCACTGCCAACTTTTCCTGCAAGCAGCCTGGCGCCAGAGGGAAGCCCAGCCCCAGGTGAACTGCTGCCACCTTCAGCAGCATCGCTCTTACCCTGTTACCCTATGTCCCTGCCTTTGTAGCACCTGACAGGAAGGGAAAAATGCAGTGCAGCACAGTGCTGGGGTTCTTCTCCTGACAAACACTGAAGCACTGTGAATTTCATTAAGGCGGCCCTTTGGGATAAAGTTCTGCTCTTCATTTATTTATAAAAACCTTAAGGCAGCATTATTTGCCCATAAATACTATGTATGTTAATTCAGCTGCAATCTTAAGCTTGTGTGCAGACATCCCATAATTTTTTTCTGCTGCTGCACCACTCTCAGAGCTGTAGCATGGCTCTTCTCCAGTGAAAGCGCATCCCAAAGACCTGCGTTAAATCCCACGGGAAAAATCCAAACCTCCAACCCCACACCGGGAGGGGGACAAGGACCTCACACAAGGAGCAGAGCAGACCAGCACCGGGCACTCGTGCTTCCCAGGGGCAGCTGCTGAGCAGATGCGAGGAGCGCTGCTTTCGTCGCAGGTCTGCATCGCCACAGGACAGATCCCCCGGGCCAGAGCCGGCCTGCCACACCCCCTCTCCATCAGGGTGACTTCGTCTTGCAAATTTAAACTCATTTCTTTCACGTTAGTTGCAAAGTGAGAAAGAAGGAAGGGCAGTTTCTTCGACAGGCTGGCAGCTGTCACTACACGAACACGGACCCAGAAATGAAAGAGCAATCCAGCACATGGAAGTAGAAAGTCCTGACATTTTAATTATCTGAAGAGATTACAAGATGAAAGTCTTCCTTGAGGCAAATGTATATTAGTATTGATATAGTCATTGTGCTTTTCAGTAAGAGAAATAGGAGTCTGTATTTACATAAGAAACTATAGTGTCTGAGATCTTTAAATATCATATTTATGGAAATGATTCTGAATTACAGCATTTACAAAATAAAAACAAGCTTGAATAAATATTCAGTCCATTAAATAAGATTTTTTTTTTTTCAGAGAAGCAACTTTTTGTGCATATTTATTTCACAACTGAAGTTTGTTGTATTTTTTATCCTATAAAAGAAGCACTAAATTTGTTGTCTTTTTTTTTTTTTTTTCTAAAAATAAAACTGCAATAACCATTGCAATGTGAAGCCTGAGATTTAAGCCTGAATAAGTATCATTGCTTGCACCACGCGGCCACTTCCCCCCGCAGCCCCACCCCACGCCTCTCTCCAGCCCTGGCAAGTGCCAACACTCCAGCTCGAGGGTTCCATTCGAGGAATTTCGGGGAAATAACAAAGATATAAATAAGGTGAGGATCACACATTACAGCTGGCATCGTCTACAGACAGCATCGTAAGGCTCATGCACTACACGTCAGCTAGGTGAGGCTGTTCCACCTGATTCAAAAGGACAGCAGTGCCAAACTGTTACACCCTTCTATGGCTCATCGACAACGTAAAACCGCGGAACAGGGGGAGTGAGCTAAATGAAACAAAATGAAATCACACCGGCCAGTTTTGCTTTACCGCTTTGAATATGGCCCTTCTTGAGCACGATACCGCAAACAACTTCCCCACCTCTCTTTTGTACTTCTGGGTTTGAAACGCACCGTGCAGCACTGCACGTCAGGAAAGGGGATAAGCAGAGGGCTCTCGATGCCTTGATCTCACTTCCCCTGCAACCACAGCACTCAGCATCTTGCTTTTCATGTGGCTAACTCAAAGCACGTCCAGACGTCTTTGAAACCTCAGTGCTCAGGGAGCTCTTACCGCAGATAGTTTGTGCAAGGTCATAGCGTGAGTCCATGTGTCTTACTCCTTTTCTCTCCGAGTGGAAATAGAAACGAACCCCTGGTGTTCCAAATAAATACAAACGTCTTCCAGTTTGTTAGCATGAGTGAAGCAACAGTATGCAATATTTTACACGGTTACTCTGCCAAATGTGGACAACAAGAACCCTTCTCTGGCTGACCACTGTAGGACCTTTCCAATGTGTCGTTGCATATGTGCCTTTTAAAAATCCCTTTAGAAACTCAGCAGGGGATAAATCACTTGCCACAATACTCAATTCTGCTGCTAAACCTTTCCAAAAATATGTATTTCAACATTAACTTGTTCATTTGGTAATCATTTCCTCTGAAGTTTGTTTTGTTAAGTTTGAAGTGTTGATATAGAAACCAAAGCTCTGCCTTATAATTTTATTAACAGGATTTAGCATAAATGATGCAGATTATAAATTATTCCAAAATCTGAAATTATGGAACTAGAAGTTATAAATCTTAACTTTTATAAGACAACTTGGAGTTATTGCTCTGCTCTCTAAATGAAAGGCAACAGAACCAGACTGCTTCAGGACCTTCAGTGTTTCCTACACGATTCAAAGGAAGTTCTGCCTCCACCAGTATTGAAGATGGATTCAAAATCTTTTTGCTTTAATTAACCCTATCATAGGTAGCAAAACCCCAGCAACGGGAAAGTTAAACTGCAACGGGAGGGAGAGAGCTGACTCCCACAGCCGTGTGGAATTGGTGAGCACACCCCGCGGGGCTGATGTGCTGTGAGGAACCCGTGAACCACCTGCTCTGTGCTTAGCATGTAAGATAAGCAGCAACGCCTGCTCACTTCTCTGAGCCCTATTTCTTTCCACACAGTGCATTTGTTCTGCATATGGCATCGTAACATTAATGTTATAAATTTATGGAAGACTGTACCGTAGCCTTAGAGCCACAGACGCTTCGTACTTCCCTTTAGCAGCTTAGTAAAATGCAATAAAAACTGTACAAAATTTATAATAATGGATGGCAAAGCCTGCACACCCTCACGGAGTCCCTCTTTCAAGTTAATTCTTGGCTTACGTCAAATATATCAGTCTGTGTAAGACTCCAGTGGATACACCAGTAGTTTAATAGGTCAGATACCAGCTTTGTCACTATAGAAAGGAGTGACATGGAACATGTAACAGTGAGTGCAAACGCGGACAGGCTTCATCTGACCATAACGAGGTAATGGAGCAGAGTGGGAGGAGCAGCGGGAGCAGAAGATCTGAAAAACAAGAGGGGGATTGCACCTGAGTTCTTTGAACGACCGGGTGGGACAAAACTGCTTTCACCCATACACCGCAGCCATCTCACACGGGTTTAGGAAGAAAACAAAGGGAGATGCTGTCCCGGCAGCCGAGCTCTGCCTCAGCCCTCCCCACGCAGGCTGCCACAGCAGCCCAGAGCGACTCCGGATTTGAGGTGCTTGCTCCGGGGTCTCCACAGGGAGGTCTGCTTTTTAGAGGACAAATACTTGCTGCTGTACAAAAGCTGAAATCCTCACTCTCTAAACAAGATGAGCAGCCGACAAACGACATACAAAGCCACCCATCGCTTGAAATTCTGGGGCAAGAGCACGCGTTTTGCTGTGCTGCTGCGCTCCTGCGGTACACGTGGATTTGCTACTCTCAGTTTCTCACAGCTCTGACTGAGTGCTTACCTTGCCGCAGCTCCTGCAGTGGTGCTTCCTGCGAATGACTGTGAACGGAGCCTTGCAGGCAGTGCAGTAGCTGCAGACTTCATCTGGAACCCAGTCGGGAGGATCTGTCAGAAACACGGCAACAAAAGGGGAGATAAATCAAAAGGGAGGAACACCGAACACGCGACTACTGGGTCCTCCAGGGAGCAGGGAGGATAAAAACGGAACGACAGCTGCTTTCATCTGGGTGCTTTCATCCAGGCGCCCAGTGAGCAGGCAGGTGGGCAAGCTGAGGAATGGCAGGGAGGGCTGCTCCCGCTCCCCATTTCCCTACGGGAGACAGGAGGCGATCAAACAGAGCTGGGACACCGGCGCTTTTGACAATGCAGGCTGCCACAAAGCAAGCTGAGGGCTGAGACCACCCCAGCCCTTTCAGTCCTTCCTTCAGGAAAGCCGGCTGCTTTTCCTACAATTAGGCAAGCAGATAATCAGCTCAGAGCATGGTTACAACTATCAGTACTCTTCCTGGAAGCCTGCCTCACTAGCAATGAAGCAAATATCAAAATCATACATGCAAGACATACCAGAAAAAAGACCTCGACCATTCTCCCTAACAGCATGTCTCAATTGTTTATTTTTCCTGTGAGCTCCATAACCTCTCATAAAAGCCAAGCAGTGAAATGATTTGGTTCTGGCAAAGCAGAATGTATTAGGCTCACGTCTGTTGAGCTGCTTCTGCTCGCGACAGGCTGACAAGACCTCCGAGAGGACAAAGCTATGACTGTACAATGATGGAGCCCGTTGCTTAATTAGGCTAATAAAAGTCTGATCAAGGGCAAGCCAAGTTCTGTCCAGAAGGAATCCACGGACACAGTGGAACACGAACTGCTGGACGTATTTACCCGAGTTCCCCACATGCAGCCTCTCTCCAAGTATTATTTACAGTATGCAGCCCATGCAGCTGCTGATTTATAAAGCTGACAAGCAAAATCCCCGCCTCAAGGAGCACATTATCAAACAACAAAATATATGGTGCACTTAATACAGAGGTCAAGTGGACAACAGCCCCAGGCAGAAAGAAGATAATTAAATGGAAACCCAGCTCATTCCATTATATTCGTCAGGCAAATGTAACCGTGACCAGTTTCCCTGTGTTTGTCACATAGCAGCACTTGTCACATTAAAGGTATAAACAATTCAAAAAGCAGACAGAAAAAAATCTGAAAAGAACTTCAAATTTTGACTCAGCTCTTCAAAGCTCCTCTGAACTATTTTGCAAATTAAACTAGTTAAGGAGGTAATCTCTCATTTAATGAATTAACTGGCCTGATAAAGGTCACAGCTGCAGGGAGAGCAACCAAAGGCAAAATCTGTGTGCAGAGAAACGACCTCTGTGCTGGAAAAAAAGGAGGGTGGCACACAGCAGCCTCCACCTCATCCCTGGGAACACCAGAGCAGTTCACCAGAAAGCATCCTATGGGGACAGAAAGCCACAAAGGCCATTTGAAAGCCAGGCTTTCCTACGGCAGAAGCGGGAGGCAGGACTGGCAGCTTAAGCCAAAGCAGTAATGTCAGTGAAACCAAAGGATTTCCCTCTCCTCGCTGCAGCCTCCCCAGCTACTACACATAACTTACCCAGTGAAACTCGCCCCTGAAGTCAACCTGTGGTCGCCTTGAAAACTTCCTATCGCTTCCACGGGTTTACCTGGCCTGAACTCATGGCAGGCCTGCTGACCTCGGAGCACCTCCATGTTCTCCATCCAGGAGGTCCTTTGGGTTATCACATATACTAAATAACTGAGCCAACAAAGATATTCCTATCTATAACCTGCCATTAGGCCGCACAGCCTTGATTATGTTTTCAGGGATTTAGCCATCCCCTTGCTTCTTACTAATTTTAGAGAAAGCAAAATGTAAGTTATTCAACCGCTGTGCCACCAAGTCTCCCTCCCAGATGAGCACAGAGCCAGTGGAAGCTGTTTGTTAAGCTGCCTACTTTGCTACCTATGCAGCTGGTTACTCATTTTAGCATGCAAAGAAAAGCCACAAAGGACAGATCCTTTTTGTACAGGCTGCAGCAGGGCAGTATGAACTGAAGCTTCCGGAGCAGCATGTACCACAACCACTCCCTTCCCCAGACCATGATTAGCCCAGACATCATAAGCTAATGCGACTCTGGAGCTCATCAGCAGAAAGCAGCTTTCTTATCAGCAGATGTTGACCATTTGGGTTTTGGTTTGCTTGCTTTGTTCTGTTGTTGTCCTTGATATGCATTGTTGAAAAAGTTGTTTTAAGTGACCTTATATAGATTTAATTATCTACAGTGCTAAATAAAAAGAAAAATCAGCACAAAACCACTCATCAGAAACAGTATTTTGATAGTGACCTTATAAACTCATAATAATCATATAACCCATAGTTACACAATTTCTTGACTACCAGATGAATTCATCTGCAAACTTTGTTTTAATAATTGCATAATACAATTTTTAAAAAAAAATCACATCTCACTGGCACTCAAAGTTTAGAAAAGTATGACCCTCTCTATAGCACATTCTCCCAGATTGGAGGAGCACCTTTTACTTTCAAGTTGGTCTCAGTTCAGCCATCTCACCACTCCGAAACACATGCACCAGCAGGACATGCCCAAGGACACAATGTCATGGAATGGCTTGGGCTGGAGGGGACCTTACAGCCCATCCAGCTCCAACCCCCTGCCGTGGGCTGGCTGCCGCCCACAGGATCAGGCTGCCCAGGGCCCATCCAGCCTGGCCTTGAGCACCCCCAGGGATGGGGCACCCACAGCTGCTCTGGGCAGCCTCAGTCACTTGTCCCCAGACAGCAACTCTGCACAGTAAGGCACTTAGGGCCATGCAGGCGGCACTGTGCCCCATTGCTTCTGGGCTCCATTGCCCTCCTAATGCCCAAACTCCTCGCACCAAAGTCAGCTGCAGTGCAGCACACCCCCACATAGTAACATGTCGTTATGCAAGGGCTTTTAACATTCAAAAGGCTGCACACGTGTTATCTGCTTCCAGTCATCAGTCTGTGTGGGGAGAACTCAGGAGAGAAATGTCTTGTCCAAAATCAGACACCGGTGCCATGGTGAAACAACATTTGAAATTAGAAACTTCGGGGCCGTGAGCCCTGTGCTTTTGCTCCCATGTGTGGCTTCCATTCAGTGCAAAGAAAAAATCCTTACGCTGGATACAAAGGCAGAGGTTTCATTTTGAGATTCCGCCCTCGCTTAGGAATGAAGCCCAGCCTGGACTGGAGGTGAGGCAAGCAGCAGCTGCAGGAGGATGAGGCTGGGAAGATTCAGCCTCCCAGAGCCCATGCAAGGGGACCAGCACACCCCTAGGTCCTGTCTCCAGCCTCATCTCGCTCAACCTTGGGAGCAGCCTTCCTGACTTACACACATTAACGACTGAGTCATCAGGCTTTTTATAGAACAGGTTTTTGAAATACTCTCTGAAGAGCAATCTCACGAGGGTATAAAGCTTCAGCATAAGGAGCACAGTGAGTTACACAGATTAAACCCCCAGCATTATCCTGCAGACAGGCTGGAAGCAGGGCAGCAGCACTGCACCCAAAGGCTTTTCCCTTTTACGGTCCTTCTCCAGGCGACGCTGCTCCGCACGCTGCAGCGGATGGAATCATCCAGCCTCTAAAGCACTGCCTGCCTGCGCTTCAGGGACTTGCACCAGGCATGGAGGGAAAGGCTTGCTCGTGGGCTAATTGGCCCTCTGCTTCATCAGGCAATAAGAGCTAAGAGAAGTCTGTTGGGAAACAGATGAAGACCACAGCACAAACATCAAAGAGGAGGAGGAAGGGCGGGAAGGGATTAACGAGACAGAGTACAGAAATAAATTTTAGAAGAAAACATAAAAAGCATGTACAGGGAAAAGGCAGAGAAAAGAAGTGAAACAAGTATTTTAATGAGTAAGAAGAGTAAGTTTAAAGAAAGCAAAAAAATGAAAGGCTCAAGATGAAATAGTGCGAAGACTCAAAAAGACATTTCAAGAAAAAGAGGAACAGCATTCCCAACTATTCAAAAGCCTTTCATTATGACAGCCAGTAACATACAAAACTTTACGGTCTTTTGTTTCACTTTATACTGTAGCTTTTAGAATTCACCTTTACATGTCTCTGCAACCTCATTAGCTAAAAACGTTCATTCTGTGCAATGGAAGCTAAGAATCCCACACAAATCCAAAATGGTGGAGTTTTAAGAAGAAAACCATGATCATAATAAAAATCAGACACTAGAAACAAAGTCAAAAAGTACACGTGCTTTTATTTTGCTTAAATGTCTTGCTACAAAACTGCTGCAGTCTTTTTTTTTTTTTTTTTATCTGACAAAAACAAGGGTATCATCTCTGAGCCTCAAAGCAGGCGGAGGAGAGAGCCTGCACCTGGCTCCATTAGCAGTGCTGATTCAGACAGCATCAGGACGCGCTGCCAGCGTATTCCTCAGAGCCCAGCGCTGCCAGGACGGGCATTTGGCAACTGAAAACTGAAAGACCACAATGCAAAACTGAGCCTGACTCCTATGAGCACGTACTGTTGAAATCCAAGTTTTGACAACGTAGAGCCACAGCTCTGAAATCACACTGAACCCTTACAGAAAGCACAAGTTCCCTTGGTGGTGCTGAGACACAAGAGGCTGGGTGAGGAGGGGAAAAAAAAATCCCTAAAGCTGCTGGAGCTTGCAAATCACCTGATGTAGCAAATCTATAGTCTGAAAGAAAACAATCACATTGGAAAGCATGCACACCCTGACTCCACGCTGAGCAGCAGCTGCTAAACCCTCAGCTCATGACAGTGCCTGCTTGATGGCCAGGCAGCTGAGAGGATCCTGCCTCTTCTGTTTCGATCAAACATCCTCAGTGCAGAACTCAAAGTGAAGGTTCCTCCTGGATCGATGCCTATTGGATTTTAGAGCAAACCAAGTTGTACGTTTACCAAACCAGCCTTCAGAGGGGCGATCCTACAGCAGCCCGCGGATGTCACAGCGCTGCAGCCATCAACGTGCATTATCCTCACGGCTGCAAACAGGGTCGGATCGCCCTGCTGCAGCTCTTCCAAATTGTGAAGCGTGGTAAATTCAGTTTTAAGTACAGAAAGCAGAGGGCTAAGGTGACACGACTTTAGGCCTCACTTCAGCTACCAGGGTGAAATGAACCTTTTTTGTCCCTAACAACATTTAATTACGACATGTCTTTCTGGGCAGACTCCAACTTTTATGTAAGATCCCTTGGACGCAATTGTAGCAAAGTAATCATTTCCCTTGCTCAGTAGATTCAGTGTTGATTACAGCTGGCTTGAAATTTTTCAATTTAAATAATTTTCTGCTTCAAGAATATTATTTGATGAAAATTGGGGTGGGGAGGAGGTGAGGGAGAATAAAGCGGTACAGACAGACTAGCTTCGAGGGCCACTGTGCCGAATGGCTTTCTTAGGGTGGAATCTCTGCACAAACCTAGGAAGCTTTGGTCAAAGCTTGGCACTTGGCAGACTTTGGCTCTAGCCTCTTCTACTATACCTGAATCAACGCAATCCTGAACAATGACACCCTGTGTCTGTTCTGGACAGGTGTGTGATCAGCAACTCATTCTTCAGGTGAAATAATTATTTCCGTAAGTTGAAGCAACTCTAATAGAAAACATTGACTTCCATTAGGATTATTTTTTTTTTTTTTAATATATATATTTTTACTTTAAATCAGATAAACCTGAAATCTGGATCTCCCATATAACCATTACTAGGAGGCCATTGTAACAGCTCCCAACAATTAGAGAACAATCATCTTCTGGGTTTCTCCCTGAGCGTTCCCCCTCCGTGTCCTTTAATCTAATATTTTCTTCAGAACGCAGAATAAAACATATTCCAAAGCTTAAAAATTAAGATTTTAAAATTATATATAATATTAACACATATCTAGATCCTAAATATTTTTCTAATGACATCCTTGACATGGGTTCTGACAACGAGAATCAAGTTGATACTGTAGATCTACACAGTGCATGCCAGCAGAACACTCAAAACGTGTATTCTGAGGACAAAGAAAATCCAAACCTAACCAAAATCTCAATTATGTCACTGCGGAGACAAATAAGCACAGTAGCTATGGGCTGTTATCTCCCCCTGCAATGAAGTCTCAAGCTCCACACTGTGCTCACAGAGAGAGTTAGTCTTTGAAAAGATAAGAGACTACGAGCAAGTTTTTAAAACATAAGTCACACCGAATTACCGCCATGCTGCCTAAGAGCTGTACAACTGGAAACCCCGTAACGTTACGTGCATGGTTAAGTGTGCTCAGTTGACTGTAGAACAGTGGCTCATTTTGGAAAACTTTATGCTAAATTCTTCTCTTGCACAATGGAAGCAGCACTGCTGAAAAAGGGAAAAGTAAGAAGTTATATGGACAAAATGTTTGGCCACTGAACTGTGCAACAATTTAATTTCTTTCATTTAGCAAGTGTTGCTGGTCATCATTGTAAATAATAGAGTGGCCACAGGCATGTAGGGGACAAAAGAAAGATTGAGGCATTCAGCTAGGGTTGACAGCTAATTCTGGGCTCACGGTGATTAGATTCTGCACATACAGTAGCATGGGCAGGTTTTCTTGACCTTGTGACTTCATACGGCAACAAGAACAAGAGCTCAGCCATGGGACCATAAATTACCGAATTGTGCTGCTGCTGCTGGTTGGAAAGCAGCAAGGAGCACTGACCAGACAGAAGTGGGTGGGCTGGAACATTGTGAGAGGGGAAGGGATCAAGGTGAAATAGCGTGCTGTTGTGCAGCAAACAGATGCTAACACCATTTGGCACAAACAGTTATTTGTACTGGCAGGCACAGCAAACGCATTATGGCCAGAGTTACAACCAGGCAGCAGCGAGCAGGGCGGTTCTGTGTTAAGGCGAGAGGGGCCCGGAGAGAAAATGGATGCGCGGCTGCAGAGAGCAGTGGGATGCTACAGCAAATATTTTCCTGGAGAACAAATAGCTTCATACAGCTTACTCATTTTCCCTGAGAAAATCTTCCAATTTCTAAACGTCTCATGCTTATTCCAGGACCAGCAATGTAACTTGCTTTTTTTTTT
>VXAV01008744.1:23092-41694 GCA_013399715.1 Alectura lathami | reverse complement strand
GGTTTTTTTTTTTTTTTTTTTTTTTTCCTTTTTTTTTTTTTTTTTTTTTAATCACCATTGATTGGATGCAATCTTAAACATTTGGCACTTGTAGTAAGAGAGTTTTATCTAGTAATTGGAAAAAGCTTTCCTGGCAGGTAGCTTGCTGGACTTTCTCAATTTGATACATACGTGTGTTCTGCCACGACAGCAGAAGGGAGGAGCTACTGATGTGCTCATTCACTTCAAATTGTTTTCACTTTCTGCTGAAATCATTATGAGTAACCTGAAGTGCAGCAATGATGTAGAAAAACAGATATAATTAATTTTGGTGCAAAGATGTCAATAGATTGGTGCAACAACCAGTGACATTGCACAATGACAACTGCAGTGTACTCCTGCTGGTGGCCTGTGGTCCAGCTTTAGCCTGAAGAATGGAACCATCAGGCTTGCTGCAACAAATGAGGAACACTGTTCATGCAGCAAAGGTTGTTCTAACCACCAGATAACTTCATCTGCATCCAAACATCACCCAGTGCAACATCAGGGGCTGCTGTTTTCAGAGTGACCTGCAAAAATGAGACAGGTGGGGAGGTGTTTATGAGGTGGGGAGGAAGGCACGTGGTTGGTGAGGTCAAAATGCCGCTGCAATTATCCATCTCAGGCTGGATGCCTTAGAGACAGCAAAGGTTGCATCCTGTTAGCTATCACTGCACACCTCAGTGATAGGTCGTAGATAAAAGTCTGTAGAGCTTTGCCAGCAATGACACCTTCTGAGCTGTGCCCAAAGGGACAGAAGTCTGGAATGTACTGGAGAGGGGTCAGGATGGATGTTTCTACATTTCCCACAAATTCAACAAATTGATCCACTTCAGATGCCCTTTTTAGTAGACCTTTGCTGGTTTGCTCTGGTTTGGAAGCTCATCTCCATGCTCTCCAGCACCCTCTTTCATCTTGTGACGCCCCCCAGTACAGGAGAAACCTGGACATACTGGAAAAAAGTCCAGTGGAGAGCCACCAAGATGATGAAGGGACTGGAGCACCTCTCATTATAAGTGTCTGAGAGAGCTGGGGCTGTTCAGCCTGGAGAAGAGGATGCTCAGGGGTGATCTCATCAATGTCTATGAATATTGGAAGGGAGGGTGCAAAGCAGATGGAGCCAGGCTCTGCTCAGTGGTGCCCTGTGCCAGGACAAGAGGCAGTGGGCACCAAGTGGAACACAGGAGGTTTCATCAGAACATCAGAAATACTTCTTAGTTACTGTGCAGGTGCTGGAGCACTGGCACAGGGACCAGAGAGGCTGTGGGGTCTCCTCCTTGGGGATCTCCAGAAGCTGCCTGGATGTGGGGCTGGGCACCCTGCTCTGGGCGGCCCTGCTGGGGCAGGACTGGGCTAGAGGGACACAGAAGTCCCTGCCAACCCCAACCATTCTGTGATTCTGTAATTGTCATATATGCCTCCTTCCAACAGAGAAGTCATTCTGAAAGCTAAGTAACAGAGCAGACTGCAGAAGTTAGTTGACACAGTCAGCGCACCTGTACTGATCTGTACAAGCAGGCACTTACAGCAGAAGCACTTACACACAAGCCAAATAAGACTCCTAAAGAACACTGCAAGGACCTGGGTTCAGACATGCCCAAGCCTTCCTGGTGAGCAAGGACAGCAAAAGCAGAGTAACTGCAGGAGCGCAGGTGATGGACCTCGCGCAGAGAAGGCGTCAGCATGGCAAAACGTGGTGCCAAGGCAGACAAGCTGATGCTGGGATCCAAGTTTACATACTCAAAAAGCACCTGCATTATCGTGCAAGGCTCTGCTTTCTGTCACGCAGACATACATGAAACACCTGCCATTTCCAAACAAAGATGCTGGTAGGGGGCTGTTCTCCTGTAGTTATCTTCATATGCTACTAGTACCGCAGAGGTTGGGTTTTAGCATTCACTTTGGGCAGGGACATACCTGATTTACACCATGTACATGTAGGTGCTGCAGGGGCTGTTGGAGCCATAACATCACTTAAGCACTGTGACTGCTGTTCTCTGTTTCAACAAACAGCATCCCAAGCCAGAGGCTGTTCTTCTCCAAACTGAAAACCTTCCCCGTGCTGACAGAAAATGCCTTAAAAAGCTGAAGAACCTTAAAAGCTGAATAACATGCCACAGAAATGAGGTGAATTTGCTTTGACAAAATACACATCCACTGTGAGAAGGTTATTCAGCACCCTGCAGTTCAGAAGAACTTGCTTTCGATTCTGGAAGTCAAATTCACTGGCAGCGTCAGGCATCGATTCAAAACAAAAGAATAGGAACTGAAATGGTACAGTGAATCATCTCCTGCATTCTTTTCCACTACGGCCAGTATGCGGTAGATATTCTGCTTAAAGATTTGTTCTTTACTGTGCCTTCTGTCACATTCTGAATTATGGCACAATGGAAAAATCAATTAAAATTATTCTGAATAGTTCTTTACGTTATCTGGCCCAAATCATCTTCCTCCAGAAAAGATAATTTTTCTACAGTACATTATACATAAATTAGCCCTGCTGCTCTAAATAAATAGATTAGATTTGAAATCCTTTAGCCTGCAGCTTCAGAAGGGGTAGCGAGCAATCCATGAGTTTTACAGAAGCACAAAACAACTTATAAATACATAGCGTTTCTCCAAAACCTAATCTTTAAGAGGTTTTTTTCCCTGCGATTTCTGATCTTTATTACAAAAGCCATGAACTAACACTTCCTGGCTGTTGGTCACCCCCTTCTGATGTACAAGCTGAGATGTACACTGCTTATTGCCCACACCAGCCTGGATTCAAAACCTGACTGGGAGAACAACAGTGTACGCAGACAAACAGACAACAACAGAAGAAAGCTCAGTAAATCTACCGTACATCTGAACTTCAGGGAAGATCAGATACAATTTCACAGTTTTCAGTTGTGTAGTATTTCTCACCTGACCAGAACAACACCTCTCCAATACCAGACCTCCTGGTGTGATACGATCACCATCCAGCCCTGAAGAGCAAAGCCAACTGCTTTCTTGTTTACTCCATCTTGTACATCTATTCCTCTTCTCTTATTCCTTGACTGCAAGCGCTCTGATTTCTTTTAATCCATTTTTTATACAATGTTTACCATTCTAGGGCTACAGTCCATAACTGACTCCTAAGCACTCCTGCAGCTGAGATTCAAAACAAAACTAAAACCTCCTGAGCTCTCAGAATGCTTGAATCCTGACTCAAACTTTGAGACTTATGTATGCACTTCTCTTCACACATTCAGTGAGATCTAAGTACCCTCAGAAGACTTACTAGAACTATCTTTTCCTTACTTTGAAGTAATATGGTGAACAGTATGAAAACAGTAACCATAATATTTTGACCATTTTCTTCACAGACGGTTGTGTAGAAAATGAAAAAGGTGCTTCAACTGGGGAAAGAAGTAGCACCTCCACATATAGCTAAGGATATAAAAGATGCCTTTAGATTTGGCTGAGACAATCTTACAGCATCTGAGACTTGTCACATGTAATGTCATCTGCTATATTACAGCCTTTACTACACAGAACCTTTCTCCACTGATACAAAGTGATTCACACTGGATATGACAATTTGTAGATCACAGAGTTTCATGAGAAAGTTAGAAAAGAACTATATGCTCAGTTTATTATCTGACTTTGTCTCTACACCATATAATGACAACATTTTATATTTGCTTTGCAGAGCCAAACTTAATACGAGGTTTTTTAAGGTTTTTTTGGGTTTTTTTTTTTGTTTTTTTTTTTTTTTTTTTTTTAATATGTCAGTCTGTCTCATTTTAATTCCCAGAAAAAAAAAGAAAGTACCTTCAAAGTCCCCATCTCTGGCTTTTGCTGCAAGTTCTGAGGATGATATACTTTCTTGACATAAAGCACAGTCTTCCAATGCTGCATTCCTTAAACCCTGATTAACTGTAAAACAAACAAAAAGTACTTGAATCCGTATCTTTCCAATGTGTTCTTAAAACATTCATGTCAGGACTTCTAGGATTTGATTACAGTAGCATCTATATGTACCTTCCTACACTCCTTGCTTTTTCTTTACCCTGACACAAACAGTGATTTAAAAATCTCCTGAAATCTTCTTTGAAACATCAACAGCAGTGAAAGTTGTTATAATAGGACACACGGTCCTCTCACTTTTGGTAGTTTAGTTGCATCCTATATTTTATTTCCCAGCTTTCAACTTGGGTACTTTACAAAAAAGTAGATAAAAAAGAGATTCTCTAGGTGTATCACATACGTCAAATCACAAAGAGAAACACCACCCCAAGTGTCCCTGACTTTCACTCACTTATTTTGTTATTTTGCTTACCTTTGCTAGCATGTTTTCTTCTTACAGGTATTAGTTTCACCACTGGAAATTATTCCAACTAAGTACTGTTGCCTACCATACATATCCTAGTGATAATTCTTTACAGCTTCAGTTTCTTCTTTATTTTTATTTGAATGTTCAGTAGGTCTTTAAAGTCTCTTTAGCAGTTCTGTCCAACCCTTTTTCTTCCCTGCCAATGAAAAATCACTCTCTTTTCACATCAAGACATCCTGCCACCACAAAACGCCTTGGAAGTTTCAGGCATGAGTAACTGAGGACTTTAAGGCATGTTGTGCTCTATTCCACTGCATAGATGAGTTGCACTGGAGCTTTTTCTGCTAAATTTAATAAACTTTTAACTTAGTGTTTTACATAAGATCTCTAGGAAATAAAAACATAGAAATCCTCAGTGCTTTCAAATGAAACAGGGAAAAGTAAAAGTTTTCAATCATGAAGAAAGGGAAGGAAAAAAAGGAGCTCCGATCACCTTCGGATGCTGATAGGTCTAATCATAACAAAGGACAAAGGTAACTGCAGTCTTACTGGGATGGCATGGTTATTTTTAGGTAAGTTAGCAGACTTGCCTCTTCGAAAAAGAAACAAGCAAAATTGTGATAGAGGAAAAATGACTAGAAAAAAAATTGTTGCATTGGCTGATGACCTAGTTCTGGTTTCTTCATCTGAATTATCTAGAATTCAGAAGAGGATTTTTTTCTATTTTGAAGTCAAATTCAGCATTCGTTGCAGGTTATAAAAGACAGGCCAGACTCCAGCATCTTATTGCAGATTCTCATATCTTACAGTCTGCTGTTTTTGCATAGCTATTTAAACTCCAGGGGAAAAAAAAAAAAAAAAAAAAAAAAAGTGGCTGTCTTGCTAAACTGTGTGCTTTGTGAAACAGCACCAGGAGAAATAAAAATCAAATGAAAAATAAAATCTGTGAAGTCCAAACTCTGTATACATTACATTATGATCATTAAAAACATTGTTCTGTTATACATAGGAATATAGAAGAAAAGCAGATGCACTCTGAATGCTTTAATTCTTTCAACATTTGCTTTAAGATTCCTATAATATAGAATTCCAGTGACTTTACCCTGTTTACAGTCCATTTCCTTGACTTTTTTTAAACCTAGGTCAAATCACTGTACACTGAGACCTGCCAAAAGTTAGCACCGTTTTAAGGAAGTTCTTGTCAAATGTTTCTATTTCTAACAGCAGAAATTCACTACAGAAGAAAAAGAAGAACTGTTTAAATCTCTTCACCTTTCTTTTGCTTTTCCTTGTCTTCTGTTTCAGGTTTGGTTGCCATAACTTCAAACAAGGTCTTTAAGATACTTCGCAGATCACTAGCATAGTTTGTCTGCAGCTGGTCAGCAACACCTAGGATTTTGAAAAAATAGATAAACCATTACTAGACTACCAAACCTTCCTTAAAAAGAAAACAAAAATTACATTTGTTGCTACAAACGTGGCCTGGTATTTATTTATTTTTGAAGGATCACTAGCTCATGTCAGCAATAAAAACTGATAATTTAAATAAACTCATTTGATGTAATGGCCGAGCCATGCTCTGGCCTTCATGTTAGCTGCACTTTGAAACACATCTTCCTTATCCTCTCGGCAGAAAACACTGAGGTACTACTTTTGCGCAGAAATACAACCGCTGCATCAGATGTCTTCCCCTGAGGACACAGGGCATCACCAAAAAAAAGGCAGCATTATGCAGGCAAACCTATTGCAGACCCAAACTCTTTGCTGTCACAGGTCTAAGATGTCTGCATCTCTGTGTAGCTGGTCTTCATCAAGTAACAGGCCTTTCTAGACCAGTCTGCATCTTAATATCCTCAATTAATCTTTCTGCTGTTTCAACTCTAGTCCATTATACTGTACCTTTACACACATAAAAAGAGTCTTTTTAACATTCGGAACAAAAGGATACTCTCATACCTGAGATACAGACAAAAAGGCGGTGGATAAGATCATTACTGCCATGAAATCTGGATCTGATCTTTTCTCGGGTGGCAATTTTCGCAGCCTGCAAAGCAAGCTGGATTTCTTCCTGATCAATGTCATCGGATGAACAAGAACTAGTCATTAAACTGCTGTTGGAGACAAAAACATACAGAAGAAGAGTACTGTAAGTCTTCACTTGGCTGCTCTGGATGTTCAGCAAATCCTAAAGGATTTATTACCCAGGCAATACTCCACAGCAAACCAGCACTAATTGCTGTAAATTCTTGCTGAAGGTAATCAACGCGCAATCAATCACCATCGCATTTGATTTTCAGTCTGTGGCATAGTTGCAAAAAACTTTGAAGCAGAAAATCATTTGTCTGTGTTTTATTGCATTTGCCTTAGCTATTTCAAAGTGCTGTGCCATTTTTCACATTAACTCCCACTAAAAGCTCTGTTCTGAGACCATAACTCCACCAAAAATGCAAGAGGGGAATATCAGCCTAAAAATAAGGTCAGTTCTGAAGTCAGCTAAGAAATATATTAATGTGGGAGTTAACTTGAAAAAAGAATTTCTGAATTACGTCACTTCAGAACAGTGAGAACAGAATCGAAATATAACCTTACATAAAAAATGGGAAGGGTGATAAAATATAACTTACACACTAGAGAGGAACATTACTCCCTTTATATACCTAACTGTAGAAATTGCTGAAATGTCAAACTATTGCAACAGAATGGCTCATGAACTCCAAAAAGATTAAAATGCGTCACCAAGTGTCCACTAGAGACTTAACTCTTCTTTTTAAAAAACAGATGCATGCTTGCTAGCCAGTGCCACCACCACCACCTCTAAGGAAGGTAAGCCTGAAACAATCTGAGGCTGCAGGAAAGCTCTCACAGGAATCCAGCTTCTTCAAATATCAGGAATTCTGTAAACAGCTTGTAAATCAAAATCATAGAAGAGTTTGGGTTGGAAGGGACCTTAAAGACCATCTGCTTCCAAACCCCCTGCCATGGGCAGGGACCCCTCCCACTAAAGCAGGTTGCTCCCAGCCCCATCCAGCCTGGCCCTGAACACTTCCAGGGAGGGGGCACCCACAGCCTCTCTGGGCAACCTGTGCCAGTGTCTCACCACCCTCACAGTGAATAATTTATTCCTAACATCTAGCCTAAACCTCCCCTCTTCCAGTTTGTGGCCATTACCCCGCATCCCGTTGCTACACGCCCTTCTAAAGAGTCCCTCCCCAGCTCTCCTGTAGGCCCCCTTCAGGTACTGGAAGGTCGCTATCAGGTCCCCTCGGAGCCTTCTCTTCTCCAGGCTGAACAACCCCAACTCTCTAAGCCTGCCTTCGTAGGGGAGGTGCTCCAGCCCTCTGATCATCTTCATGGCCCTCCTCTGGACCTGCTCCAACAGCTCGATGTCATTCTTGTGTTGGGGGCCCCAGAACTGGACACAGCACTCCACATGGGGTCTCACAAGAGGGGCTCGCCCTGCTGGTCACACTTCTCTTGATGCAGCCCAGGATGTGGTTGGCCTTCTGGGCTGCAAGCGCACACTGTCGGCTCATGTTGAGTTTTTCCACCAGCCGACACCTCCAAATCCTTCTCTTCAGCGCTGCTCTCCAGCCATTCTCCACCCAACCTGTATTTGTGCTTGGGATTGCCCCGACCCGTATGCAGGACCTTACTCTTGGCCTTGTTGAACTTCACGAGGTTGGCATGGGTCCACCTCTCAAGCCTGTCCACGTCCCTCTGGATGGCATCCCTTCCCTCTAGCACGTCAACGGCACCACACAGGTTGGTGTCGTCAGCAAACGTGCTGAGGGTGCAATTCATTCCACTGTCCATGTCGCCTACAAAGATGTTAAACAGCACTGGTCCCAGTACCAATCCCTGAGGGTCACCACTCGTCACCGGTCTCCATTTCAACATTGATCCATTGGCCATGACTCTCTGGGTGCCACCATCCAGCTGGTTCCTTACCCAGTGTGTGATCCATCCATCCAACCCGTGCTTTTCCAATTTAGCAACCAGGATGTCATGCGGGACAGTGTCAAACACTTTGCACAAGTCCAGGTAGGTGACATCAGTTGCTCTTCCCATATCCACTGATGCTGTAACTCCATCATAAAAGGCCACTGAGTTTGCCAGGCACTATTTGCCCTTGGTGAAGCCATGCTGGTTGCCACCAATCACCTCATCTTCATTTTCCATGTGCCTTAGCAGATCCTTCAGGAGGATCTGCTCCATGATCCTGCCAGGCACAGAGGTGAGACTGACTGGCCTGTAGTTTGCGGGATCTTCCTTTTTTCCCTTTTTGAAAATGGGGGTGACGTTTCCCCTTTTCTGGTCAGTGGGAACTTCACCATACTGCCATGGCCTTTCAAATGTGATGGACAGTGGCTTGGCAACTTCATCCGCCAGTTCCCTCAAGACCTGCAGATGGATCCCATTGGGTCCCATGGACTTGTGCACCTTCAGGTTCTTCAGATGGTCTTGAACCTGATCTTTGCTTACAGTGGGCGGATCTTCCTTCTCCCAGCTCTCGCCTTGGCTTTCTGCAAATTGGGCGATGTGGTTAGAGCCCTTGCCGGTGAAGACTGAGGCAAAGAAGCCATTGAGCACCTCAGCTTTCTGCATATCGCTCTTGACCAGGTCTCCAGTCTCCTGGAGAGGACCCACATCTTCTCTAGCCTTCCTCTTATCGTCGATGTACCTGTAGAAATTCTTCTTATTCTCCTTTATGTCCCTGGCTAGACTTAACTCTATCTGGGCTTGGGCTTTCCTAACCTGATCCCTGGCTCCCTGGACAACTTCTTTGTGTTCCTCCCAGCTAGCCTGTTCTTGTTTCCACTCCCTATAGACTTTCTTTTTATGGCCAAGTAAGTCCAGGAGCTCTTTGTTCATCCACGGAGGCCTCTTTACAATGCCTTTAAAGAAGGAAATACTTAGGGAAAATGCAGCTCTTTGCCAACAGAGAAAACCTGAACTGGGAGTACAGAGATGCAGTTACATTGGTGTCTTAAGGATTCCCTGTGTTGTTTGGAAGGAGACGCTGCCCTCTTACTCGATTACATTCACAGACAGAGGAACACAAGACAACTTTCCCCACATACTGGAAATAAATTCATCTCACCAACAACTACAGAAAACCAGAATGTTTTACTTATAATCATACTTAGGCTATCCAGAACTCAAGCACTCTTGACTACACAGACAGCGAGTATGTTAAAAAAAAAAAAAAAAAGAAAAAGAAAAAAAACGTTACTGACTACATAAATAGCATGCAAGAGGAAGGATGTAATAACTAATGCAGGTTGAGTTCCACTTGTTTTTATTAGGTGCTGAAGCATTAACCAAGGTGCAGATCCCAGCCTTACGACAGCACACACAAACAGTTATTGCAGGATAAGACATAAGCAGCATTTAGAAAAATAACATTAAAAAAATTATAAACAAAAAATTATGGAATATCATTTTGAAATTTCTATCTGTGAGCTATACAGACAATCCTTAAAATGTAGACATGAATTTATTTGGCCATACAGTCTTAAAAGCTCTAGTAAAAACAAACCTGAAAATACATAAATACTAGAGATTAGTTATTGATAGAAATATCAATGGAAAATGTGTAGTGCAAGCTCCTTAACTGGCTTCCCAGTCTTTCAAACACAGAGTAAAGAGTACACTTCCAAGAAACTCATTTCTGTTTATACCTCCACTGCTATTAACAAAAGGAAATTCCTGTAAAAAGATGTTAGTTATATGTTTGCAGCTTCCTCAGCAGGATGACTGACCAGATGTATTAAAGATACTGAGAACTGAGTCAGAGTTCTCCCTCTCAGTTTTTCCTTTGCTTTTACATAGCAGATAGATTATATTTATTATAAGTATATACATTTATTATAAAAAATCTGTCAGTGCAGAAAGATTGGCGTTGAAAACCATGAAAAAGTTGTGTAAGAATGTGGCTTATAAAGGAGTAAACCGAAAGTTAGTAAGAGCCAGGAAGAACTCCCTGCTTCACAACGGCGAGCAGTTAGAGGATTGCCTATTTGCAGAAATGCTCATGTACACAGATAAAGGGGTTTGTCTGCATCCTAACACAGCCAAATAAGGTCTTTTTTTTCTCTTATTTTTAAAATAATTGATCTTCTAGCGATATACAGATTTGCAGTATAAACTGCTCTCCAAGGCAAGTGCAGTGCTCATGACAGAAACAAACACAGTCCATCTGTAAGTAAATAATCTCAACACAATAGTGTCCTTGGAAGTCCCACTCTCAGCAAAACCCCAAGTGCAGGGCACAGACAGTGGTGATTCAAGGATGCCTCCCTTCCCTCCAGTCACAGCTGAAGAAGTATTTCCAGTGTTAAATGGTCAGAGAGCTGGGAAGAGCGCCTTCCAAGAATGAAAAAAAAATACTCAGTCCTTTCCCATTTTGCAGTTGGGAAGAAAGGCTCATTCCACAACTCTGACCAAGTTCTGGCCAATTGAAATAATAATGTTTGCCTCTCTAAGTCTCCTCCTACTGTATCCATATAAAGTATAAATACATATAAAGTACAATATCTATACGCAAAAAGATTCAGAAAAGAAGGTATTTTGATTGCTTGTGCCACCGCAAAGAGAAAAGTGAACATTCCAGAAAGGTTTAAAAGTAGACCTAAGGATCACTACAGTAGGAAAGGAACAATTACTCTGCTCTTACCAACACGACCCAGTCAGATTTAGACAAAAATGACTCTAAGAGTGACTAATAACCATCTGTTCTTTATTTGAAAATATATCTTATAGAATGTAGTCAGAAAATATTGTAGAGGCAGCCAGAAACACTGGAAGAACAGAAACATAACAGTTGTTTCAGATACACAGCTTTTCCTGTAACTTCGTATCCCATACAGCTGTGATTGTATCAATGCAAATACTAAAGATCTCTCGAGTTTCAAATTGATAATTTAGAAAACAAACCTAAATTCTGATCTACAGAGTTTGACTTACCTTTTGTCCACATTACTCTTTCAAACNTTTTTTTTGTAGTTTTAAGAGGAATGCCATTCCTACTGGGCTTATCTAATACGCATAATTTGGATAAAAACTCCCATGTGACAGCAGGTGTGTAGGGAGCATTTCAGTAACGTCTGACTGTACTCTGATTTAGAATGTTTTACCATCAGTATCTGAAGAAATAAGTATCACGGCAGAACATGAACAAGCTTGCTTAAGCACTAAGCTAGAGACATTGTCTTTTTTTCACCTTCTTTGTTGAAGAGAACCCCCTGCATTAACCAAGGAATTAGGTTACAGAGATGTTACAAGCTTGGAGTTCCCTTTGTGAAATGCTTTTCATAAAAACAAGGCTCATCATAGATTTACTTTTTGTACTGTGAGAACATTGCAAAGTTAACATGTCTGAAGGTGAACATGAGGAAAGAAGACATTGAGTAAAGGTTGATTCCAAATAGTAAATCTGCTTAGATGTTACAAAGGATCCAAAACCAGGAATGCTGTAAAGTCTGAAACTGAGCAAACAAAATCAACAGGATTCAAAGTTAGTCCAAATTTAAATATTTTATGTTTGTGCTCAAAAAATAGTCAGTGGCAGTAAGATTTCTGTAACTAGACCTAGATGGTTCCTTTCAAATTTGGAAGTACTTACATCAAAAGCACCATGTGATCACTCCTTGCAAAAGAGAAAAAAATCCAACATATCTATTCTGCTACAGGCAGCACAATTAAGTCAGCAATTTTGAAAGGAAAGTGAGATCACCCCCTATGTTTCTGACCTCAGGCAAGACTTTTAAATGACAACTAATCTTCAGGTACAGATTTCAGGAGATTGTCAGTGGTACCTTTTAACCAAGAGAGATCAAGTTCCAGCAAGACAAACTCAACCCAACCAAAAGTCTAAAAGACAAGTTTGATGAGCAACACTACAAATGTTTACTTGAAAAGTGCTAACACACAATTCAGTGACTATTCTCTCATGGCCATTGTTCAAAACGCTGTATTTTTTGACTACCTTATAAATATACATATTTATATTGTCATAATATAAGTTGTCATATTATATCATGTACAAAAATTTCCCGATATGTATGTTTTGAATACTCTGTTCTTAAACATTTGCATACTGTTTCCTTAAAAAATATCATCATGAGCTCCCTGGCCTTCATTTTTTTTTTCCCATACAGAATTTAGCACAACGTCCACCTTGTGCTCTGTGCACAAAACCAATAACACATATTTCTCCAATTTATGATATTTAAGCTTTTTTCCTCTCCTATCTGAATTTTCTTGTACTTGAAGTAAAAACAAAACAAAACAAAACAAAACAAAAACAACCTTTTACAGGCAAGGCTATCACTGATTGAAGAGAGTTGCTAGAGAGTGACTTCAGTAACTGGTGCATTCATCTCACTGATGCTTGCATAGGCTGTAACTGGAAACCCCACCATCTCTCCTAAGCCATTCCTCTTACTCACTTGTGTACTTCCTAAGTGCCTAACAACTGCTCCAAAGACCATCTAAAGGATCACACACAATAGCTGGGGAAAGACAAAGGCTGTATACATGAGGGCTGATGAGAGGGAAATGACAGGGGCTTGAATAAGAAAACTGTGACTTCATGTAAGAAAGGAAAAAATTACTAGTTCCTATCCTGCCTTTTGCAGTACCTCTGGCATTTCTTTTCCAGTTATCTCACAAAAAAATACCGTAAACAGTAGGCTAAAACCTTTTTGTTTCTAGTAACCACTAGTTTTGATATGGTTGGGAGGAAAACTATGATGAGATTAATGGCTTCTTACAATTATTTTAAGTGAAAGGGGTGGCGACACACTCAATTTTAGAGTCATTTAAAACAAATTCAGAACATGTCTTATTATTTGGATAATAGCATACATGTATTTAATGAATGACCTCAGATGCTACATTTAAAGGAGACTAAAAAAGCTTTAATTCAGAACTTCATTTCTTTACTTTCTACCCTAGTAGTATATTAAGTGAGGAGTGGTTTTGTATGCAATTTCTCACCTATTTTCTCTCTATTTTAGAAGAAAAGACTAAAGAGGAAAAAAAAACCAACGAACTTAAAATGGTCCCAAGGCTTCCAAACTTCATTGTCTCCAGAAACAACTAATACAACTACATGCAAACTCCTTTAGCAGTGACAACATAGCTGAGCACCCCTGGCAGAAGTGGACCTGACGGCACCGCAGTGTTATCACAGGTACCATCCGCGGCCCAGCCCCATACACGTCAGGACATGAGCTAGAAACTCCATCTGCTGACAGCCTTCTGAAGTCCACAGTAGGAGAAGTATTTTTCCATCACTGTGAAATTTGCAGAAGCCCTTTCTTAGCCTTTTTTGCCCCAGTTGAGGTGGGCAGACGAAAATAAATTATTTGGCAAATGGGTTGACCCACATGCCCTAAGTGCTATCTTCAAACAGGGAAAATCCCTTACCATCCCTCAGCATGCTGAGTTTGAAATCAGCAAGAATGACCTCTGCTCCACACCCTGGCAACTTCTGCAGGTACCCCCTCCCCTGGAAAAACATTTTGAAACCCTCCTTAGCTCTCCAAACTGCAGAGCATTCTTGTTATACCTGCTGTGCTGGACTTCTGAACATGCACACCTGTTGAAGCATCATGTTGCTAAGGAGATCCACCATAAGGACCTCTACCTACACAACTGGCTTATTCAAACTCATTGCCATTCTGGCCTGGCTTTTCAGAAGAATGCAAAGATTCTGTATTCCAAGTGGGAATCAAAATGGCCTTCTATGATGGAGTGACGGCATCGGTGGAACAAGGGAGGGCGATGGATGTCGTCTACCTGGACTTGTGCAAGGCCTTTGACGTGGTCCCGCACCATGTCCTTATCTCTAAACTGGAGAGATGTGGATTTGATGGGTGGACTGTTTGCTGGATAAAGAAGGGCTGGAGGGTCGCAGCCAAAGGGTTGTAGTCAATGGCTCTACGTCCAGGTGGAGGCCGGTCACGAGCGGTGTCCCCCAGGGACGTCTAGGGACCGGTGCTCTTCAACATCTTTATTGACGACTTAGACTGTGAGATCGAGTGCACCCTAGCAAGTTTGCTGATGACAAGTGGTGCAGTTGATACCCCTGAAGGAAGGGATGCCATCCAGAGGGACCTGGACAGGCTGGAAAAGTGGGCCCACGAGAACCTGACGAGGTCCAACAAGGCCAAGTGCAAGGTGTTGCACTTGGGTCGGGGCAATCCCAGGTGTGTGTACAGACTGGGAGAAGAACTCCTTGAGAGCAGCCCTGCGGAGAAGGACTTGGGCGTTGTGATCGACAAAAAGCTGGCCATGAGCCGGCAGTGCGCTCTCGCAGCTAGGAAGGCCAGTGGCATCCTGGGCTGCATCAAGAGAGGGGTGGCCAGCAGGGAGAGGGAGGTGATCGTCCCCCTCTGCTCTGCCCTTGGAAGGCCTCACCTGGAGTACTGTGTCCAGGCCTGGGGCTCCCAGTGCAGAAAGGATGTGGAGCTGTTGGAGAGGGTCCAGAGGAGGGCCACCAAAATGCTCAGAGGGCTGGAGCACCTCTCCTATGAGGAAAGGTTGAGGGAGTTGGGATTGTTTAGCTTGGAAAAGAGAAGGCTCCGGGGAGACCTCATTGCTGCCTTCCAATACTTGAAAGGAGCTTACAGGCAGGAGGGGGACCGACTTTTTACATGGGTGGATAATGGTAGGACAAGGGGGAATGGGCTAAAACTGAAAAAGGGGAGGTTTAGGTTGGACACCAGGAAGAAATTCTTCACTGAGAGAGTGGTGAGGCGCTGGCACAGGCTGCCCAGAGAAGCTCTGGATGCCCCATCCCTGGCTGTGTTCCAGGCCAGGCTGGATGGGTTCCTGGGCAGTTTGATCTAGTGAGCTAGTGGCTGGCAGCCCTGTCCACGGCAGGGGGGCTGGAACTAGATGGTCTGTGAGGTCCCTTCCAACCCAAGCCATTCTATGATTCTAATGTCAGCCCAGGAGTTACTGTCTTGGATAAGGCACTCTCCCAAGGAACATTTTTTTTTTTTGTTAATTGAGGATAAAATATCTATAAAAGGAATAGGAACAAATAGCTTAGAGCATTAGTAATCAACACAGCTACTTTCTTACCATCAAATTAAATATCAAGTACTTGCAGGGTACTTTATTTACCATTTTTCTTAAAATTCAAACCAAAAAAGGGTAAGACCTGCAAAGTAAGAACATTGTAAAATTCAAGAAAAAATAGAACTGAAAATGTAACAAGTTAGAATTGCTTAGGTTCTACTAAGATTTTCCCAACTCCACTATGATTTTTTTAACACTTCCCTGTAATCAAACATGCATTTAAAGCTCTCAAACATTCACTCACATTGAAACAGAAAAATAATATGGGACTAGAGCACAGAAATACTTCAACTTCAAAAATAAGCCTGAACTCAGAAAACAGAAAGTGACAAATAGAAATAGTTAAGCCCCTATGAAGAAATGGTGTATAATATCAGCTGTGGTATGCAATATGACAATAGAAACGCAGCAGTCCCAGCTTTTTATGTTTTATCCACAACGTGACACAGGACATATTGAACCTGGATACTTGATGCCAGACACAAATACTTCCAGTGACAAGGAGCCATTTCATATAGCTCTTCAGCGGTACCCTCTGTGATATGCAAGCAGCTATACTGTATGGCTTAATAAAAAGTGAATTAGTTTAGCATCCAAGTCCAGGAGAGTTACAACTGCTGTGCATGGCAGACAGAGATGGAGAAGAGGCACTGAAAAACATTTTCCAGCATGAGGAACTCTGAGGCATAGGGAAGGTTATTAGCAGAAGGTTTTCATTTCCCCTCCATCAGTTCCTCAAAAATAACAGATAACAACTAGGATGCATTAAAGCATCCCAGGGTCTCTGAGAATCCCGCAAGAATTCCGTATCCAGTCGTGGGAGTCAAAGCTGAGAAAAGCTAATTAAAGCAGTAGGTGGAGCCTTAAAATTTTAATTAGAAAATAGAAGTGCTCACTTCATTTTTCAGCTTCAATGCTGCTGGAAATATGAGGAAAATCTCTTTTTTATTCCAATGTAATTGTGGTTTTATAATATACCATGGTTTATACATTGCTAAAAAAGCCTGCAAACCTGCACTTACTATAGTGATTTTAGTTAATTACACAATATCAGAACTCCCAAACATGCTATTCTAAGTTTCTTTGGGAGATTAAAAAAAAAAAATCTGTAAAAGAAAATCTGACTTCTTTGGGTCGATAGCTTTTGTTCTACTAGTAGCGCAGGGAACACCAAGTGACATTTGACAACAGCTTTTATACATCATTAAAATGAACATAATTTTAAATCTGGCCAAATTACTAGAAAGGAAAATTGCAAGTGAGCTATGTAGAAACAATAATACTAACCCTTTACAACCACTTTGAGCCAGTCTCCAGCCAAATATGCCACCTGGAATACAACCCCACAATGGCAAATTTCAGGATATTTAGCAATTTTGCTAGAACAGACTTTTTGCCTCTGCCACTGATACCCTTCAGCTTTAAATACTGCCCTATTTCACTTCATTTACACAGAGAGTAACACATTTTATATTGAATTTACTTTAACCATATTGGATGTTTTAGCATCTCTAAAATATGAACTTCACCATTTTAGTAGCTAAACAACAACAACAAAAAAACACCAGAACAACTTCCAACTGTATCTTCACCTTCCCACTGTAACAAGCACTTGTTAACAAGCAGTTCACACAAGATGCCTGGGTTACTCCTTGAGAAAATAGAATCTGCACCAGCTTCTTGTTACTCAAGACAAAGACATGCATATAATTTATCTAGAAATACCTTGTGGAATTTCCTATAAAGGTAACACTAAGCTCAGAAAACACTGCAGCATTTGGAGATTTAATTTTTGTCTTGCAGGGTGAAGAACAAGATGGCATGAAACACATCAAGCAGGATCCTGGCAGTGAGAAACCAGAGACATCTGCTGCACTCACATGTCTCGCTGACTGAAATCATAAGCAAAAGCTGACAGACCTCATCAGCGCTGACGGGTTTGTTTTGCTGGTACTGCTCAGCTGGTTGTTGGGGCAAGGGATTTAGCTGCAAAGCAAGAAGAGTCCCCACAGCAGCCTGCTTATGACTGTATTAATATGCATATTAATTGCCCTCACACTGCTCGAGTGACAGAGCTGTACAGAACAGCACAGACTCACAATGCCTGAAACACGCACAGACAATGGGCAGCTCAAAACCATTAGGAAGGGATAGCATCTATTTCAGAAGTCATTCTGATAAAAACCCTTTCTTGTCCTACAACTCTTCCCACTGAGCTATTTCCATGATTCCAGTACAGCACACGTACAGCAATCATCACCAGCCTTCTCCCAGTTACGAGCAGTCTTTCCATAACAAGGAGCTCTACAGAAAAAGGGGGAAGGCAAATCTACAGCAATGCATTGATCAAATAAAAAAAGACTACTAAAGTGAATGCTGAATTAATTTGTTAATCTGTAGAGCTTAACTAAAATGTGATGGTAAAACTGCAAGAGAGAAGATTTGGAGACACAGCTGATCGGGTTGATAGTGACCCATCGATGGAAAAAAGACTGCTAGCATATTTGTTGCCCTCCACACTATCGCCTCCTGGATCCCATCAATCTGTATTAAAACGTGGGAGAACATAACTTATGCTGCAGTTTTCATAGGACAGATTAATGGATAACTCTAGACCGTGAGATGAAGGAAGTGAATTCTCCTTCTAGTTTAATTAAAAGTCATGCTGAACAACTACACTATTTCTCCTTCTCACATTCCCTTCGAGTTGCCGAATTCTGCTGATGCAAAGCGTAGCACAAGCCATGAGTTTGTAAGGAGAGGTCCAGGCAAAGGAGCTGGCTGGCAAGGCAGCGCCCCACAGGCTCTGAGGAGGTAATCAAAATCTCACCTTTCTCATTGGTATACAAGATAACCTGTGTTTCACGTGTGTGTTTATTCCAACAGGGATGCACTGAACCCATGCAAGACAGTAAGCGATACCCTTCATCTACATCCAGCAAGCTTGGGCTCAGCCCTGTGCATGCAGGTACAGATACGCTAACAAACAGTCAGATAAATATCCTGCTCTAATTGCTGGTAGAGTCTTGCTGTTCTGGCACAGAACTGAGCCACAAAATGCTTCAGATACCTCCCTTTACACACTGCAAATAACATAGGCTAAAAATTCACCCGCAATTCTCACAACTGCTAAAAATGATACCAAAAATACTGCAAAATACAAATGTTTAAGCCACAAGGATATACCGCAAAA
>VXAV01008744.1:0-16425 GCA_013399715.1 Alectura lathami | reverse complement strand
TTTTTTTTTTTTTTTTTTTTTTTTTTTTAAAGATTCCTGACATACCCAGTGCATTTTTTCTCAGTATACACAGATTCAGGACATACAGTTTTCTTCTCATTAGTGCCTGCCTGATGCCGGTGGGTGCTGAGGTGAATTAACCTGCTTTTCCTAGCTCATGGCTGCTGTTACCAGCTGACGCCAGCAAGGCACATGTGTGCTTTAGCACAATTTACAGGACAAGGACATGTGTGCATACAGACACATTCTGTGGCAGCCAGCAGCTCCCACAGAGAAGCTTATCCTCCCTTCCCACTCCAGTCCACATGTGGCCTGAATGTCACCGCATCTCACGCTCTTCTGAAATCAACAGCAGCTTGCACTTGGTCTCCAGGCTGGCAGGATTCATGAGACTGTTCAAATTGTGTAAAGTGGCAGAAGTCTGTTTCATTTGTGAGATCCTAAATGCCTACTGTGCTAATTTTAAAACTACATTCTAGTATGGAATACAACCACCAACCAGACTCACCAAAATAAAACTTTTCATCATTACTGATAAAAATACAGAACAAAGATTTGAGGCAAGAGACCAGAGGGACATGGGGTGAAGCAGCCACCTCTCTTCATGGAATACCATCAGGGTGAACTACTGAACCGCTTATTTAAAGCTGATCTTGGGTATTTTTTTTTGTATCTGCAGTAAGCTTAAAAAAATAAACAAAAAAATACCCACACTTTCATCCTGGTTTGTGTGCTCTTTTCTGCTTTCATGTGTTTCCAGCCACTTAAAAGTTCAATTAAATCTCGTTGTTTCACGGAATGATCTCTTCATGCATTTTATTACTCGAGTTGCCATTATATTCCACTTTACATTACTTAATTAGCACAGATCTTGTAATCTTGTCTTCTTGGTATGTCTCATACTACATGAGAGCTAACTCTAAAGCCTCATGTGTCAGCGATATCAAATCCACTCACAGAATCACAGAATAGCCTGGGTTAGAAGGGACCTCAGCAATCATGTAGTCCCAACCCCCTGCCGTGGGCTGGCTGCCACCCACTGGATCAGGCTGCCCAGGGCCCACCCAGCCTGGCCTTGAGCACCTCCGGGGATGGGGCACCCACAGCTGCTCTGGGCAGCCTGTGCCACAGCCTCACTACCCTCTGACTGAAAAATTTCCTGCTAATATTTAACCTAAATCTCCCCTCTCTTAGTTTAAAACCATCCCCCCTTGTCCTATCCACCTACTATAGTTGTACATTCATTTCAGGAATATGTACAATGAGAATTGATACAGCTCCTTGATGCTGCATTTTGCTACATGGACCCAGTAAGAGGGAAGCTGCTCTACAACACTGACACCTTTTATTTGTATTCTAAGGCTTCACAACAGCAGCCACATTATCAGATACCACATGGAATTTGTTCCTTGTTCAGCAAAGAAGGTCAAACACTGTCACTTTTAATTTAAGACTTGCTTAAAAAAAAAAAAATCAGGGCAGCAGGGATTGAAAGAACTTATTTGTAACAAATTTGAATTTGTCCAATTGCATAAATAAAAGGTTGTATAGCAAAGAAACAGAATACCAAAAGGAGAACAGAGGAATTTCAATCAACAGCCAGATAAAAGATCGCTTAAGAAATTTCTGCAGTTGAAAGGCTGGTATTTTTTCCTCAATCAGCTACTATTTCCTTCTTGCTGATGAGAAATTCTTACTCCTGAATAGCTGGTTGAAAGACTAATCAATACAAGACGGCTATGCAGACGTGGTTTTGGTTCTGTGAACAAGCACAGCTGTCCATTAATTTTTATGGAAGAGGCAACTTTGTCATATGAACGCAGCCACAATTTTCTTAAGTCTTCCTGTGATAGGAATATTACAGGGGAGACACGAACTTAACACGTTTAATCAAGTTAATTTGTATTGCAGTATCAACCTAGTTTTGATAGAGGAGCACTTACAGAATCAAATGCTATAAGCTAAAAGACAAGCTAAAAAGGATTTTCAATTGTTACTAAAGTGCTAGCCAAACCCAAAACTCAAATAATTGTTTTCCATGCATTTATAATGGTAGAATGACTGCAGAACCTTAAAGTTTTTCTAATGGAAATGTGAGCACATGTCACATGTTGCTAAGAGGAGTGAACAAAATGAAACACAGGCAGAAAAATCGAAATTAGAAACCAACTGTGTGAAACAGGTGTTCATCTTTTTATTAAGTCATTCTAATACGTCCAGGAAATAAAGTGTTAAATATATTATAGTTTTACATTTTTTGGACTACAGAAGTGCAAAACTAAGAAATGGGACATCTTGAATAGCAAGCAGAAGATTAAATTATTCATTACTGTAGAATTGCAATACAGATCAGTAAACAGCAAACTATGCTCTTCTGAGGATGCCTCATTCCTCCTCCTTACACTGCAAAAGCATATGGCAAAATGTTCTATTTTTTAAGCCTCCGCAAATAACTGTGAGCAGTGCCGGTATCTAACAGCCCATGGACACACTTAGAACTTGCAGAGGGTGTGAAGGTAGGAAGCTCTCCTCGCCACCAGTCTCAGCTCCTTTTGCCAAGTCTCAGGTGCACCGTAAAAGGCTTCATTAAGAGCACACTCATCATATACATTAAGGAAAATGGCAAAAAAAAAAAAAAAAGGAAAAAAAGACTAGATGCAGATGTCCTTTTTACCCCAAAATATCAAATGCCACTTTGTTGTAGTTTTATCACCTCCTATGTTATTCTTCTTACATTATTTCCACCCTAACAGGTTGCTTTCCTGTGACAGCCTTTTCTCATAATGTTGTCCCTGCAGCAGATCAGACACCGACTGCATTTTTGCCAGTGTTTTCCCATATTTGTATATCATTAATCCTGCTGCCCAAAACTTGCAGTGTCCTGTGTACAAGCAAATAATGGAGTAAAAAGGAAACAACATCAGCTATGACTTAAAACACAAAGTAGTAAAGATGTGTCAATAGACAGATCTTAAACAGAAGAGTATTTAATCTTTAAACTCCATGGAACATTGACACTAGATCAAGAAATACAAAGTATTTCAGACTTAGAGGATTAATTACAGTAAATCTGACAGAATCACTGAAATTATATGAATAAAGTCATACTGCACAGCATAAGAGCAGATTTCCTAACAGAAGCAGTTTATGTTACAACGTACACATTTGACAGTGGCTTGGTTCAGACAAGGGAAATAAAATTTTCTTTTCCTAGTTTCCAAGTTACAGTAACTAGAAAGTAAATACACTTATCAGTGTGATGAATGAGCATGCCCTGCAGCTATTCCATGTATATTAGATTGCTTATTGTTCTAGCTAATGGGTCCATCACTCTGAGAATAATCTACTGTCTCCAACATTTCCCCTTTGGTTAAGTTGGGCATTCACAAGCATGTAATGGGGAGCAGTCACAGAACCATAATATGATCTTCCCATTTAAAAATACCATTGAAAAGCAGTGATTAGTCACCACTCATGCAGCAAGTGTAAGAAAAGGTCCACAAAGTTGTGTTTTGTAACTGAGCCCTCCCTTCTCCTGATAACATGACTGGTGAATCAGAGGCAACAACCAAATCTATATACAGATACACAAGCATCAGAAAGCCAAAGAGCAACACACACCATTTTTTAACCTAAAGTCCTCAATTCCCAACCAGTAACAGAGGCACTCTGGTCTTCATAACAAATAGAGAGAATTAGCTATAATCAATACAGGAGCTGTGGAAGAGGCAATGGTGAAAACACACAAAACCAGCTAACTTGTTAACAAAATATTCAGAAATATTCATGTAAGCATTTTAGGAGAACTCAGGAATGAATCAGATGAATTATTAACCTCTCATTTAACATTTCCTTGACACCTGAAGGTTAAAGATGGCAACGGGTAATAAAAAGGATTTCAAGGCGATTCCAACAGCTCTAGTTCTGTGAGCTCGATGTTCCTTCCACTTAGCTTACCAAATTAACAGAAATCAACACTGGTAGACAGTAACAGGAAGGGAAGGTCTGCCTGGGAAGATGTCATGTGGCTTCTGCAAAGGGAACATCTTGGGAGCTCTCTGAAGGGTCAAGAGGCTTGTGGAAGGCAGTGATTTGGCTGGAAGTATCTGCACTTCCAAATAAACTCTCAAAATACACCACTGAAGGCTCTTAGGAAAAGTAAGGGGCTACAGCATATGAGGAAAGAGCCCCAAATAATTCTCAACCATAAGACAGGAGGAGTTGTTAAATGAGCACTTCCCAAAACAGCAGGAGTTCATTTAGGACTTTGTGGGGGTTTGTTTTCATATATGGCCTGCAGAAATGGGGAGATCATGAGGTCAGAGTTGCTGCTAGCACTGCAAAATTACTCAGGATAGTAAGGACAAGGAGGAACTGCACAGGATGCTAACAGCTGGACAACAGCTCGAATCATAGAATCGTCCAAGTTGGAAGGGACCTTTAAAGGTAATCTAGTCCAACTCCCCTGCAGTGCACAGGGACACCTACAGTTGGGTCAGGTTGCTCAGAGCCCAGCCTCATCTTGAAGGTCTTCAGGGACGCGGCATTCACCAACTCTCTGAGCAACCTGTGCCAGTGTTTCACCACCCTTATCACAAGAAAAAAAACTTTTTCCTTAAAGAGGGAGTATAAATCTCCCCTCTCTCAGTTTGAAACCATTTCCCCAGGTCCTAGACCCTGCTAAAGAGTCTGTCCCCTTCTTTCTTGTAGCCCCCCTTCAGATATTGAAAGGTCGCTATCAGGTGTCCCCAGAACCTTCTCCAGGCTGAACAGCCCCAGCTCTCTCAGCCTGTCCTCACAGGGGAGGTGTTCCATCCCTTGGGTCATTTCTGTGGCCCTCCTCCGGACATGCTCCAACAGCTCCATGCCCCTCCTGTCCTGAGGACTCCCCATCTGGATGCAGCACTCCAGGTGGGGTCTCACCAGCGCAGAGCAGGGGGCAGGGTCACCTCCCTTGCCCTGCTGGCCACGCTTCTTTGGATGCAGCCCAGGATGCGGTTGGCTTTCTGGGCTGCGAGGGCACACTGCTGGCTCATGTCCAGCTGTCATCCACCAGCACCCTCAAGTCCCTTTCAGCAGGGCTCTGCTCAATCCTTGCATCCCCCAGCTTGTATCAATAGCAGGGGTTATTGCAACCCAGGTGCAAGACCTTGCATTTTGCTTTGTTGAAGCTCATGAGGTTAGACTGGGCCCACTGCTCCAGCCTGTCTAGGTCTCTCTGGATGGCATCCCGTCCCTCAGGCGTACCGACTGCACCACACAGCTTGGTGTCATCTGCAAACTAGCTGAGGGTGCACTCGATCCCACTGTCGATGTCAGGTAACAAAATGGCAGGTGGGATTCAACTGATAAACACGGGGAACAACTTCGGCTTCACACAGGAGGACGGTCTCTGAGCTCACAAGCAGGATGTTGGGGCTTTGGCAGGCAATTGCAAAAAACCATTAGCTCACCACTCAGCAATAGGCCAAGAAATCCAAAGTCAAATATTAGGAACCGCTGGAAAAAACATCAGAAAACACTGCACAAACCCACGGTTTGCCCGTCTCTTGCCTAAGTGCAGTTCTAATTCCCTTATCTCTAAAAGAAACAGTATGATAGAAAAAGGTTTACAGAAAGACAAAAAGAATGACTGAAGTTATGGGACAACTTCAGTACAAAATATGATCGAGTGCGCTGTGACTTTTCCAGCCTCTAATGGAGACTGTGTCAGGAGAGCATGACAGAGGTCCACAGACTTCCAATCGGCACTGACTGGACAAGGACTTGGAAAAGAAGCAGTTGGTGCATACACAAACCATGGGAGGCTAAAAAAGAAGCTGATATACAATTCTACTATATTTTGTAGAATTGCTCTCACAAATTTCGCATAATATCCTACCCAAGCAAAAAATGACTAGACAAATTGAGTTTTGTAGCAGAGGTATAATTTATCAGGACAGTAACTGAACACACAACAATTACTTTTAAGTAATCTGAAGAGTTGTAAAAACACAGAATGTCAGAGGGATTTGTGAATTACTTCTTAAAATTAAGACTATTCAGTCTTTCTGTTATGAGGCCCTGAAAATGATCATACTTATGACCATAATATCAAAAACATTCAGAATAATGAGGAAGATGAAGTTACCTTCTCAAAAGCTGAGTTTTAAGCATTGTAAGTTGTATTGCACCTGTAAGAGGAATTAACTCTGGCCCAAAGAACTCTTGATTCTGTTTCCACAGCTATCAAAATATTCCATAATTCAATTGGAATGTTATTAAGCCTTTTTATTGCGGTAATACTCCATGGCTCAAGCTACCCTACGTGCGTTATCCTGAACTCCACACACATACAACAAGAGAGAGGATCCTGCACCATACACAACCTCTGCACTACTGACACAGAAAGGCACAAAGGAAAAATTATCACAGAAATAAAGACGACAACAGTAACTTTTTTCATTTCTTCCCTCTGTTTTGCGAAACTAATACTTCGGGGAAATAGAGGATATTAATACAAAACAAATTATCCTCTAAACAGTAAAACAAATAAATAAAAAGATACAAAATAGCAAAAAAAAAAAGTCTGGTTTTATACAAATGCATGTAGGATCCCAATGCCTAATCAAAGTTGAGTTGAAGCAAAACATTTTCTTTAACAGATATTATGGTCTCTCACTGTTACAAAGTTCCTTAATTTAACAAAATGTCTAGAACATTAAACTATGACGTCTATTCTTCTACCAGTTTTGGTTGAAGTGGTCTAATAAAGTTGAAAAGCTGTGTCTGCACTCTATAAGGTTCCTTCAACACACATACTCACAAATCCACTCATGCCCCCAGGCAACTTGATCAGATAAGCCCTGTTTCCTTAAATGAAGCTAAGGTAAGAGTTGGGATGTGTCTAAATCACAATTTAATCCCATGCAGCAATACAGAATTTAACTTTTTAGCAACTGCTAGACGCTTTTTTCTGCAAAACAGCAGAACACAACAAATGTAGCCACCCAGGTAATGTTTAATGGCAATGAATCCTTTATAACATTAATATGGGAAAATGAGTTTGCTTGATTTCAATGATACAGAAATATTACATAATTTAAAATTCAGCTGTTCTCTACTTGCTTTACAAAAAATATAATGAAAACCAACAAAAAGCTACTTGCATTAAAATTATATATTCAAAAACTTTATCCTTCAATGCAATTTTCTTCAAAATCAACACTAATTGCACACTGATCACTGAAGAACAAGGATAGGAGAATTTATTTATATGCAAATCTTACTACCGAAACATCATGTTGCTCTTACCTTGAACTAGATCTTGACTTTATATCTTCCTTTGCTGTCCTTTCGCTACTAGCATCTTCATCATTCTCCACTTTTCTCTCACATGGTTGTTTTCTCTTCTCCCACCTTTTCTGATGATTTGAGGTGCTTTCTGCTTCTCCTTGAGAGTCACTTTCTGCTCCTACCTGTGAACCTGAGGAATGTGCCAGGCACTTAGAGGAGATTGGCAGGTTTTGCTCTTCTCTGCCAAAGTCTCTTTCTGCTAATAAAGCAGACGTTTCAGGTTTTAACATTTCCTGTGCAGGGACTGAATTGTCCAGGCTATCTACATGGTCCATTTCCTTAGACTTCACTAATGTGTATGAAGCATTTACAACACCTCCTGCAGAATGTTTAGTCTTTAAACCTTCCACACTCTCCTCCCTGCTGTCTTCACAGCTGCCACAACACACACAGGAATTAATTAGACAGTTTGTGGCAGCTATACTGAGTTTATGGGCTTCATCCTCCTCCTCATTTGCTAATGGATTAGCAGATCCAGGAACACAATTAATAGCTGCTTCGGGTGTTACTGGGGATTCTGAGCTAGAGGGAGATTTAGGATTGAATATTACAGTAGCAGATATTTTCATTCCCCCTGTCCTGTGAGCTATCATTTCTGCCATTTCTGCATCATCGGCATATGCATCCCAACCATTGAGGTATAACTGTGAATCTGGACCTTCTAAACAGCTGCATGAATTTTGAACTGAGATGCCAGACATCTGTTTGCTGTCTTCAATATTGTTATTATTGCTTACATCACTTTCTGCATCTTTTAGAAGCAAAGTTTCCTCTGTCTGATGACCGTTCTCATGCAGAAGAGCATCTCGATATTGCAGGTTCTGTTTTGAATCATGGCAAGGGTTATTCACCCAAGCAAAGGTATCACTTACTGAATCCAACCCAGCAAGAGCCTCTCCTGCTCCATCTAGGTCATCCATAAAAAACACTCTGTCCTCTTCATCCGTTAAATTGTCAAGATGGTGTCTTGTTGGTGAAGCTTCTGTGCTAGAGCTATTTCTTAGGCTAGGTCTGTGAGCTGGAGACTGACAGATGCTTGGAGGGGAAAGCAGAAAAGACATTTCGTCTCCGACTCTGTGTACCATCCTATTCAGCTGCTCCAGCTCCTGTTCATCGTACTGCATAGAACAAGCCAGCTCAGCCTCTGTGTTCTCAGCTTTTGCTGAGAGCTCCTTTGCTGGCAACGTTGCAACTATGCCCGGTGGAATGACAGAGGGTACTTCAGGATCTGTTCTGACAGGAAAATCCACATCCTGAGAGATGCAGAGGTTACGCTCCAGTGTGTGCAGTTCATCCTCAGTTAACGTCTGAAGCAGGTCCCTAAAAAGAAAGAACTCTATGTGACACTGCATTTACAGTCACAGGAGGCACTGACATTACACATTCTAAAATAGATCGTACTGTCAGTACAGAAATCCAGAAAGTGAACTTGGGAGCACAGAGTACCTGTCAGCTGCACAAATCACCGTGCACTCTGCATTCATGTTCAGAACGCGAGGGATTGCTGGTGCTTGAATTTGAGAAAACTCATGCAAATACGGGGTACCAAATTATTTATGTTCTTGCAATGAAGCCCCAAAACAAATCAAAACAAAGTAAAATTGATCTTCTTTCCTCATCTGCTCAGAGTGAAAGTGTTACTCACATTAGAAATAGTTTGTTGGGTTTTTTTTATTCACAAATTTGACTTTGATTAGTAAATATTTTTGCCCTCCTTTGTACTAGATCCTGAAAACTATTCTAGAAAAGAATACAGTAGAAGTTGCACACCCTTACAGTGTCAGATAAAAAGAATTCATTAAAAGTATTCACATCACTTATGCAATGCTGACGTCTTGGAAGCCCATTCAGTGCAATAGGGACTGGAACTTGGCTCTCCCCCGTGTCCAGCACAGGACTCAGGTATTAGGGAGCTAGGCTTTTGCATGCTGTTTAGAATCAGGCAGGCCTAAAAGCAAACACTTAGGCATTTACTAAACTGTTTTCTGGAGACATAAAGCATCTCCAATATTATCAAGCTTTGGACTATAAGTACCTGAAAAAAGTGTTCTTTGGGACTTACGTTTAAATGCTTTTTAACTTTAAAACAAAACATAGATGCAGCACTCAGTTTTAGGTCTGAATTTGATTTATGCTATGCTGCTGAAGTAGAACCTGCATACAAAAATGTCCTCTGTCAAGAACTGCCAACAGCAGTTGTTTCTAAGACCAGCAAGTGTATTTTAGCATAAATAACTGGATGGAGAAAGGGAGACCTTTTGCTTACACGGAGGCTACGAGTCCATTATTTCTCATATGTTCAGAAGTCATTGGCATGGTGACATGCAGCTGGCAAAATATGATGTTGAGATAACAATATTCACATATTAAAATAAGTCTCTTAAAGGAGTATCTACAGTCTAAACATGAGGACAACTCACCTCCCCAAACAACCATTCAACACATCTCATGTCCTGATTTCCATCAACTGCTGGTTTGCCTTCTTGAACTTGTTAACTCAAAGGCCAAGTATTTTTCCTATAACTATCACTAAAAGCTATCAGTTAACACGCAATCTAAAAAAAGACCCATTTAGAATAAGTGTAGAATATACTTTTTTATGGTTATGTACATCCTGTATCATTAACATCTTTTTATATAAGCAAGTTTTTCTGTGGGGCTGGGGGGTGGTAACAGTCATCGTATGTCCCTGAAAAAATACGGTCTATTCAACTGACACCTTATAAGAACAACTACACCACCATATCCTTCCTCTTTCACCTAGTTCCATATCCTCTAATAGAGAAGTCAGGGTGTATTTCAGTTGTTCCATATGCAGCTTCAAGTCCACAATGTGACGGTTTTTCCAGTCATAAAGTAGTAAGAAAGGGAAATGGGCAACCTCTGCAGAATCACTTATCTCAAAGCTATAAACCAATATTGCTATCTGGCACAATGAAGCATTTTTTAAAAACCTACACATTTCTTTCTTTTGTCTAAACGGTATCTCATGATGTCTTTTTTTTTGTCAGATCTTTTAATTAAACAGAAACCAGTGTCTGTAAGAGATTGAGCACTTTAACATTATCATAAAAAAAAAATTGATAGACAACGGTTTCTTTCAAGGTCAACAAAAATAGCTGATACTTGTTTCTGAAAGAATGCTATCAGTATAAATCTACAAAAATATAAACAATCCATGATTTTTGCCATGAAACTTTGTGCTACAAATTGGCAGTCTGCACATTTTTAGAGAAATGATGGGATGTGGAATATCACAATCAGAAACAAAGAGAAGTGAGATGTTCAGAGACAGAATTATTATTTTAAACAAAACAGTGAAGGGCTTAACCTTGTCCCTCACCTATGCAAAGACAAAACCAAGATACTTTGGGTTCAGGTCAAGGCCTATCAAGTACAGAAAGTAGGCCCTAATATTAGATTAGAAGGAAAAGTACATGAGCTGGCCATACAGGGAACTTGCCAGGTGCATTCTACTGGCTTCGAACAACCTGTAGCTCAGGAATTTCTGAACCAAGGAGGCATCTCTGTGGTCAATAATCCTTGGTGAACTTTTCTTGCATGAATGATGCATGTGTCAGGAACTGAATGACAGCCAACTATTTAAAACTCTTCTACACTTCTCAGTACACCACAGCCATACTCCCTCCACAAAACACACGAGATAATTAGCAACTTCTACAAATACAGGCTGTACCTGCAGCTTTCAAAGGCATTTGCTTTCCATCCAAGTTCATCTGCATAATTGGGAATTGCATAGGCCCAAAGAAAAGCCCAAGACTGAACCCTCTGATTTTCTGTGGTTTTATTCACACCCAGAACGTGGCATTGCAGTGGTTGGGATTTCTGCATGTCTGGCTGCCCAGAGTCCATATACCCTCCTTCTGAAGAGAGAAAGCTCGACTGCTCAGACCTATCTGATAAATGTTTCACAAATTCATAGTAAAGATGAAGGTTTCTGCAGGTCCTAGAAATACATATTTACTGATTACATTCTGATCAAATGGCTAACTTCATTGAGTTGAGTAACTAACTCTTCAACACCTTAAAATGTGAGAACAATTGTGCAGTTTTAAGGATAAGTGAACAAAGCTTGATTCAAAAATCAATAAAATCAGCTGACAATCCTCTTGGCTTTTAGGGTTTTGAGCCAGATCCATGCTGCCCTGCCAGAGATGCCGTATACAATCAGTTCGACCATATGTGGTAGTCCACTGGCCCTGTTATTTTAGTAGGGAAATCATTCCTGCTTTTAATTCATAGGAAATCTGCTCAACTTCCTAATTGAAACATCAGAAATTTTGCTACTAACAAATGTATCTTGTCCAAAAAAAACAGTCTAACAATTACCTTCAGTTCTCTGAATAAAAAACCTAGACTGACTGGGCTAATTTAAACACAAGTTCCCTTGCAAGATGACAAACCTTTCATTAACAGTTATCTTTTTGACACAATGTATATCAGGTACGAAAGATTCACTGCCAACATTAGGAACATGGCATGTTTAAAATGCCCATATATTTAAAATGCCTTCTATTGGGAACAGAATTAATGTCAACCAGTATACACAAAGAAACGGTAAATCTCACTACTGGAAGTTTAAAATGAAATGTCAGGCATCATTATCAAACCATAAGGCTTAATTAAACTGTAGGTACTCCCATGGTTCATTTCCTTTCTGCTGAAGCATCTGTAGCTCGTCAGTGGTCCAAGCAAGTGCTGAGCTCATATGAAAAAAGATTTCTCTCTGCTTTCATTACTCACAGGACACAGGTAACGAGGGCTTCTACACTCTATCCTGACAGCTCTGGTGAACTTGCTTTTCACTGAGGCTTTAGAAAACAGCATATTAAGAAAGGTGCATGTTGGGCTTCACCTGCTTTTACTCTTATTAGCACGGTATCACAGGAAAGCAGTCTAGTCTTGACAATGAGGAACATTTTTCTTCCTGTGGCTTCAGGAAAACAAGACACGGTCTTAAAATGTACTCTGCCTGTTTCAGAACAGTAGTAAAATTTACTCTACATATTGCAAAACTAATAAATATATTTTACTCTGCTGCCAATATCCAGGGTGCAGAAATTGCTTCCTCAAGGATCAAGGCCAGATGTCCATTCAAGGACAGGCAGCTGAGCAGAGGACAGGGCCACATGAGGCATGCCTCCTTCATGGACCCTACTCCTGTGCTGCCTGGCACTTGAAACTGCTTTCAGAAAACAGCCTCATTGGTGTTACTGCCAGCCCACGATCCAGTTCATGCTCCCGACAGAACACAAACACAAGCCTCTTTATGGGGCTGCCACTGGAAGACATGACGTGGGTACGGAAATGCCATCTGCGCCTCCTGCCTCCGCCGTGGTGAGCTGGCACAGCAGCACCTGCAGGTCGGCCCTGACACTGAGAAATAACAAACATCCCCTAGAGCTCTTTCACTGTATGTGAAGCGATAGGGTCCTCTGATTCTGCACCATTTAATCTTCAACCTGAATTCTACACCACCGCAGTCCACAGGGACCCTGCCATCAGTTGTAACAGGTCCAGAAACAAGCACCCAGCAGGCAGGGGGCTCTGAAAAGAGGGCACAACTAAGGAGTGCTCCAAAATCCCAAATTTCCTCACCTCTGAAAATCTCCACATAGCAGCCACAAATGCACATACAGCATAGGTAATATTTTATCTCAAGCATCTTCAGTTACAGGTACCTAAATTGAGCATATATGCATATACCAGATTATATGCTTTGTACATTATTAGGTAGATTAAAGTAGTTTGGCAGAAAATATTCAAATGTCTTACTTACATATACTGTACTGTACATATTCATGCAATGGTAGATATAAAACATCAGCACTGCATTTTATATGCCTAAAATTAAAATCAATGCAAGCACCTCACCCACATACTAAAATATTCAAACTCATCATTTCCTGCTCAACATCACCAAACGTAAACGAAAACCCCTTCATGCTTTTGCTTAGAGTCTCCACCAATAACAATCTCTCTTGTTTTCAAATTTGTCAGCCACCAACAGGGACAGAAAAAATTGCCTGGGGAAAACACCTACTGGCTAAATCCAATTTAATTACATGGATCCACATAAATATAGTACTTACTGCCTTTAACAACAGGCGTGTTTTCAGATAACACAGATTAAAAATTATCAGCTGTATATTTTGGATTTATTGGAGTGAAAATATTTAGTTGGCTAAAATTTGGAGCATAGTAAGCTATTACTGCGTTACGAACACATTCTGCAGTAAGATTTTGTTCCTTATTCTCACAATAGACACACAACTGCAACATAAAATGAAAACATTGAATATAAGACTACTTGAATTATTTTTCATGCCTTAACTACTAGTGACGGAGACTAGAGAAAGACTTCTGGAAAGTAATGCTCCCTCTTTGCTGGAAAAATGTTCAAATATCTCATTCCATCTTCCCTTACAGGCCTCTGTGAACAGTGAGCAGGGATTGCAACCTAACGAGTTAAAAAAAATCTGTCATAATAAAAGAAGGAGAGCTAGATAGCTTAAGCACTTTTCGAACAGATTTCATTACTCTAGATGAACTGCCCACTTATTTGTGTCACATTGTTCTTAATTTTCATTCAATGTATTACTGAAGGATCTTTGAAAGCCCAGTTCGTTCAAATAAGCATGTTCTTTGCATGAGTTCCTTGACATTCTTTCAAACCAGAGACTGAGAAAAAATTTCATATTGTTTCATACTGCTTAAATTTTTCCCAGTGTGCTGATAAATACAGCCTCACCAAGAACACTTTGCAAACCGTCAGCTAGAGAACTGAAATCACATTTCTTAATGGTCATTTGAAAGATTGAATTATATAAACCTTAGAGTATCAGAATTCATTTTTGCAAAAATGAATCCACATCTTTTCATTTTTGAAAGCGTGCATTGAAAATAGTAGTTATTGAACAAACAAGCATATTACTGATGTCTTTTCAACTCAACCATTAAGTTCAGAGTAAATGAAACTTAAATGGACTAAGCAATAAACTGACTTCATTGATTTTCATTTTCCATGTTGTGAAATGTCAGGAGTAAGCATAAAGTACAGATTATGGGGAGTATACTAGTTTTTAAGTATTCTTTTGGCTTTAGTCAGCCAGGGTCTGGATATTCATAAAAACTAACTTCAGAAATAGGCTCTTCACTAGGAGATTAGTCTGGATAAACTTAGTCTCCACAAAAACTCTTCTTACATCAAATCATCATCCTGACAGACAGGAAAGGAGACAAGTGAAAACTGGATGCAGGAAAGAAAAACTGCCACATTGACTCAAGATTTACAGAAACGACATTTGCAGTGGCTATACAAATTTGAATTATAAGAAAATAATAGGGTCCCTGGATTGAGGCATTGTTGTTTTGTGGTTTTTTTTTTCTTTTTTTTTTTTTTTTAAGCTTCCAGAATGAATACCTTAAGCCTGAACATAAAAACTTAATGTGATATAGCTTGATTTCTCCAAAGTAAAACATCAATCTTTTAAAAGCCCTCAACTAAGTAAAAATTATTATAATGCCCTTTATACTTGAACCAAAAACACCTCTCCAGTAACCAAGACTGGAGCACCATGAAAAGAGGTATATATAAAATGATCCACCCTGTAAAAACAGATCCACAACATGAAAAACTGATAGTCACTTCTATTAGATTAAGAATGATCTGAGTATTGCATCATAACGTACTGAGAAAATGTAATAAGCCTAGTTAAACAGAAACATTGCTGCTAATTAGAAACAGGATCTCCCAAAATAAACTGCCACTTTAATACTTCAGGCATCATCCTACCATAAGGAAAAACTGAAATGTAATAAAATGATATTCAGAGAAAATACCGAAGAGATGAAATTTTCAGAAAACTCCCATGAAATGAAAAACGGGTTAGACATGGGTATATAAGGCAGATGAGAGGAGCATGTATCTTAAGGTTCACGTAGCAAACAAACATTTCTGCAGGCATTTATGTGCACTATTTTACCCTCTGATTTTGACTACAGAAAAGAGGCAGTTGCAACCATTCTTTACTACTTGCCTTATCTTTCTTAATAGTGTGTGAAAAGGTCTGAAGAGTTCAGACATATCTTCTGGCTTGTGGTCCAGGTTTAATGGTCCCTCGGAGTAGACAACAAGGCCACTGTAGTTCAGATATGCACAAATAGAAACGAAAATTTCATCACACACAGCAACTACTGAGTAAGGAATCAGAAAAGAAACTGTACATAAATACTAGAACTATATTCAAGTTACTTAATATTCACAGTTATCTTGTCTTATTCACCTCCTGTTAGAAGTAAATGTTATTTAAACTAACAGGAAAAAGATCCCCTCCCCTCCATCCCCTGCTCCCTAAAGCAGAGGAGAAAGAATGGAAGCCCAAGTGGAAGAACATTCATTGTTGCAGCTGACTCAGAAAAAAAAATAAAACAAGAAATTGATAATCAAGTTGGGGAAAGTTCACTGGCTTGACAAGGAGACTGCAAATTGCTTTTTCCTTCCAGTATAAGTCAGGTAAGAAAGTTCACTTGAGCACCTGTTTTTCTACCTCGGAGAAAAATCTGGTAGTAACAGGAGGTAAAAAAGAAAAGACACAAGCTAAGTTGCATAAAATACATTTTGATAATACGTTTCTAAATGAACTCAGTATTTGTAAAATTTCCCTAGAAAGACGTTAGTTCACCAACCTTGAAATCTCTGTGTACTTCAAAAACCTGAACATACCTAAACAGTAGTGACAGATTCACTGCTGCCAAAACCCGTCTGCGTCAGGGACAACACAAAATTCACCTTATTCACTGTATCTGCTGCACGGTACTGCATTGTGTCTGAGAGTGGATCCCACCCCCAACAGGCACCATGATGCTTAAAACTATTCTATCCACTGCAAAAACAACTTTGTTTCTCAAATGCAAACAAATTCCGTGTGCTCACCCTCTAGACTACGTATGTTCTATTTCACCCTGGACATTTTCCCCTTCTTGCCATTAGGTAACTGAAAGTTGACTATTTCCAGGGTACATTGTTTTTCCTGCAGTCAAATTACATGTTGCTTTCTAGGTACGCTG
>VXAV01008743.1:36260-54756 GCA_013399715.1 Alectura lathami | reverse complement strand
TTTTTTCCTATGAAGTTTCTTTATTTTGAAAGGGATTTTCCTTTGTTCTTTTTATAAGCTCCTGAACAGTGGGGGCAAGGATTATTTAATACTGTTTTCTAAACATATGGAGTCTACAATCTGTTTATCATAGAATCATAGAATCATAGAATGGCTTGTGTTAGAAGGGTCTTTAAAGACCATCCAGTTCAAAAACCCCTGCCACGGGCAGGTTTTCCAGTCACTACATCAGGTGGCCCAGGGCCCCCATCCAATCTAGTCTTGAATGCCTCCAGAGATGACACATCCACAGCTTCTCTGGGCAACTTCTTCCAGTGCTCCACCACCCTATGAGTAAAAAAATTTCCCCCTAACATCCAACTAAATCTCCCCTCTTTTAGTTTAAAACTGTTCCCGCCTGTGCTACCATTATCTATCTGTGTAAAAAGTCAGTCTCCCTCCTGTTAGTAAGCTCCCTTTAAGGACTGGAAGGCCTCAGTGAGGTCTCCCCAAAGACTTCTCTTCTCCAAGCTGAATAAGCCCAGCTCCCTCAACCTTTCTTTGTAGGAGAGGTGCTCCAGCAGTCGGAACATCTTTGTGGCCTCCTCTGGACCTGCTCCAACAGATCCACATTTTTCTTCTGCTGGGGGACCCAGGCCTGTATGCAGTACTCCTGATGGGGCCTCATGAGGGCAGAGTAGAGGAGGGTGAAAATTACCTCCCTCTCCCTGCTGGCCAACCCTCTTCTGATGCAGCGCAGGATACCATTGGCCTTCCAGGCTGCAAGCAAACACTGCTGGCTCATGTCAAGCTTTTCGTCCATCAGAACCCCAAAGTCCTTCTGCGCGGGGCTGCTCTCAAGGAATTCTCCCACTCAGTACACATATCTGGGACTGTCCTGACCCAAGTGTAGCACCTTGCCCTTGGATTTTTTGAACCCCATTAGGTTCACATGGGCCACTTCTCAGGCTTGTCCAGGTCCCTTTAAATGGCATCTCTTATAACCAAATATGTTTCTAAACTTCCTTGTGGTAAATTAAGTCATTCATTAACTAATTTTACAAACACCTAAATGAGTGCTATCTTATATGTCACATTTATGTCCAAAATTTTTTCTTACTTTGGATGAGTAATTAATGACAATGAATATGAATATGAGTATGATGGAAGTCATACAATCTTATGTCCCTTTAAGCTATTGCTGGCATCAGCTGTGGCATTTTTCAGCCCAGTCTTGAAAAACCCAGCGGATGGAAATCTCACAATCTCCATAGGTCATATTTTCTAAGACATCTTGTTAGACTTAGACAATAAATGTCTTTAGTGTAAAACAAAAATCCTACACAAAATACACCAATTTCAACAATATTTGTGCACAGTTTTATACTTATACATATATATTATATGTACATAGTGTATAAAAGTATATAAATATAATATATATATTTATATAATCAGAACTAGTTCAAATATTTTTCAGTAGAATGTCAGATAAATGCACTGGACATCTTTTAACCTTGATTTACAGTATTAAATACTACTAAAAGTATCAGAGATAAAAATAAAAATTCATTTTTATCTTAATATGTTTTTTACTACCATTTACTATGCACTTATTAATTACTACTTGTAAGTTTTTGTGATATATGTTAATGGCACATACACCTTACCATACATATTTTATAGGAGGATGTTTTTTCAGGGAAAAGTCTCAGTTTGGAATGGACAAAAGGGCAAATATTTGAATTTTCAATCTCGAATTCCAAGTTATGTTTAAAGTCTTCAATGACTGTTTCTTTTATTCCTCAAACTTTTTGCAGGCTTACTAATCATGATGTAGGCTTCCACTATTCCAGATAGTACAGTAATGTGTGTCAAGTTTCATTTTCCTGTCCTCTCTTTCTTCAAAGACTGCAATTTGTTAAAAGCCTCTAAACAATCATTGCCATCACAGAGAGGAATTAAGCAAACATTCAAGTTCAAGAATTAGACTAAATTGCCACCAATATTTCACTGTTTTCTTATTTAAAAATGCTTTTTATTTCATAACAAACAGCTTTAATAAAATTTTCACTGTATTTCTTTAGAATAATTTAATTGCCCAGCAGTAACTCCACCATTTTTATTACTGCTAAACTGTCTAATGTCAAAAAGGGCAGACTGCAGACTTCTTGTGATCTATGAAAATTTTTAAGTAGCTTACAAAGGACTTTTCAATTGTGGTCCCTTCTGACCAGAACCAGCTGATTGTTAACATTGTGATAATTAGAGGGCAGCTGTTCAGGTCCTACACCTGCAGGAACTCCCAATCACTCCAGTCCTGGGACTGTATGTTCTCAGAGATTTGTTAGCCTGTGAAAGATACTACTTCACACTCCTCAACATGCTTTTCTGTCCTACCAGTTCAAGCTACACAGTGGTAAAAAGCTCCTGAAATTGCTGTTCCAGGAATGCCATGTTGCTGGAGTCACTCACAGTACTAAGGACATGGAGAACTGCACTTCTGAGGTACTGAAAATCTGAACAGATACAGTGTGAAAAAGAAAAATGTAAAAAAAAAAAATGGATTACTGAGACTGAAGCAAACGAACTCCTCAAATATTGTGAGTTCAGTTGTGTATGTACAACTCTGATGACATTTAATCTCAGTTCATGCATATTAAGTAAAAAAAAAAAAAGAAAAAAAAAAAGAAAAAAGAAAGAAAAAAAGCTCTGTGTGCTTAAAACAACTGCCCTATGACTAGTTATACCTGAGTGTGCTGAGTGTGGTGTGGTTGTTTTTTTCTTTTTTTTTTTTTTTCCTTTTTTTCCTTTTTTTTTTTTTTTTTTTCCCAGGCAGATTAACAGTTGTCTCATGACATAACAAAAGAACTAAAAAATGACCTAGTGAAAAGTAAAGATAGTGCCAAATTCTGTTTAATTCTTCTTCCCTATTTGTTTTAATTGAGAGAAGGATTTTATGCAGTGTAATAAATTAGCTGTGATTTTAACTAGATCTTGAATGTGTGTGAGCTGACATGAACTACTATAACAAATGCAGTTTTATATTTCTGGCCTTTACATTAAATTACAACCATGAACAGCAGTAATGAAATATTATTATCTTTCTGTTTCACTAACTGGAAAAATATAGGAGATCTATACCGAGCCTAAAATAATATATCTATAAATTTTAACGGATAGCAAGCAAAGACTTGGAGGACTTAAGTATGAATGTCAGTATCATACTTGAAAGACAGTAGATTGTTCAAATCCTGTTAAGGTGGCGGTTATTAAAATTTCAGTGTCTCCATCAAGGCAATTACGGATTAATCCTTTTTACTTCTGTAGAGAAAAGAAATATTAGATTAAAACTTTTCATATGGAAAGAAGCTAAGCAAGAATATGGTTTCTGAGACCATTTAAATTGGTTATATCTGTACAAACCGTTATGTTCAAAAGGATGGATTGGAATTTTAACCAATATAGTTGGCCTGGAATTTCAGGCCAACTTCAGTTATGAACTCCCCAAGAAGCTGTAGAAAATGATTCCTCTGGAATCTATGAACTGAACGTAGCATTGTCATGTTACATGATCCAGATCAAGTTCATAGGCATGCACTACATTGTGCATCACAGTGTCTGCATCATACCTAAGAGTTGTATCTTACACTATGAGATAATTCCAACATACTGCAAAGCATCTATATCTTAGCCTTGAAGAGCCACTACTGCTGTTAATAGGTGTAAATGAGATAGGAGACTCTTCTATACAGTCCAGTCTGATAAACCATTGTGTCCTCCTTGGAGAGAAGAGGGACTCAAGAAGTCCGGTTCATATTGAAAAATCACATCCTCCAGACTCAAGAAAGGTCCACCCCAATGAGCAGGGAGTCAGGCAAAAAATGGCAGGAGGCCTGAATATCTGAACAAGGAACCCCTGGAAAAATTAAGACATAGAAATAAATAAATAAATATAAAAACACTGTTCAAGAATTCAGAGATGTGTTTAAGAAAGCCAAAGCCCACTTGGAACTCAGTTTGGCAAGAGATATCAAAGACAACAAGAAGGGCTTCTGTAAGGAGCCAGAGGAAAACTAGGAAAATGTGGAGGCTCTGCTAAAAGAGGCAGGGGATCTGCTGACAAAGAACGTGGAAAAGTGTGAAGTATCTGAATGCATTCCTTGTCTCAGTCTTTACTAGCAAGACCTGCCTTCAGGAATCCCAGGCTCCAGAGAATAAGGAGAAAGTCTGCAGAAAGGAAATTTTACCCTTGGTGAAGGAGGAACAGGTCCAGGAATACTTAAGAAAATTGAACCATGGGCCATGGGTCCTGAAGGGATGCACCCACTCTCAATAATCTTTCAAGAATTACAGTAATTGAACAAAGCACTCAATGGCTTGAGGAGAGAAGAGGTCACTCATCGCCAAAAAGAGCAAGAACAAGGATGAAGGAAACTGCAGACTGGTCAGCCTCACCTTGACTGCCCTGGAAGGTGATGGAGCAACTAATCCTGGCATGTGAAGGACAAGAAAATCACCAGTAATAGTCAGCATGGCTTCGTCAAGGGGAATTCAGTCTTTACTAACATGCTAACCTCCATGTGACGAAATGACTGTCAGTCAATATTGCCTACCTAGTCAGTAAAACTTTTGACATTGTGTCCCATAAGAACCCCATAGACAAGCTGAGGAGATATGGGCTGGATGAGATGGCAATGAGATGGATTGAAAATTGGCTGAATGGCAGGGCCCAGAGGCTAGTGAACTGTGGATCATAGTCAGGTTTAAGGCCAGTAATTAGTGATGTACTTCAGGGGTCAATACTGGTTCCCATTCTGTTCAATATCCTCATTAATGATCTGCATGATTGTGCAGACTGTACCCTCCACAAATTTGCTGATGACACAAAGCTAGGAGGAGTGGTTGATACAGCAGAAGGGTCTGCTGCCATCCAGAGGGACTTGGATAGGGTGGAGAATGATGCTGACAGGAATCTCATGACGTTCGACAAGTAGAAGTGACTATAAATACCTGAACGGAAGAAGCAGTGAAAATGAAGCCATGCTGTTTTCAGTGCTGTCTAGTGACAGGATAAGAGGCAAATTACACAAACTGGAGAACAAAAAGTTCTCTCTAAACATCAGGAAGCATTTGTTCACCATGCAGGGTGATGGGAGCGTTGGCACAAGGCTGCCCAGAGAATCTGTGTAGCCTTCCTCTTTGAAAATACTCAAAAATTGTCTAGAGCACCTGGGAAAGTTGCTTTAGGTGGTCTTCCTTGAGCAGGGGGTTGGACCTGGTGACTTCCAGAGGTCTCTTACAACTTCAAACTTTCTGTGATTCTGTGATTCTACGATTTTTCCTTATACCTAGGTAAACAAGCCTAGCTATCTTGAATAGTTCTTGACACTGTGTGACTAATACGTATAGTCTCCTTCATACAATGTATCTCACTGTCTTTCTGATTTGCAATTTTGTAGCTTTTATGAATTGAAATGTTACCTAGTTATGGCCACCAAACATGAACAGTGTTAAGAAAATTAGCCCAGATTATCTGTCCTTTTCTTTTCATTTATTTTAATTAAAAGCACTCTTTCTACATGAAAGAAGGAAATATGGTAACACAATTGAATTTATTTTCAATTAATTTGCTTTCTGCCTAGTAGTTCTGGTATTTTATATCAGTATAAAATCACTATGATGTCCTTGTACTTCCATTGCAATTGGAGGAGAAAATTAAGAGTGTGTGGGGCATAATGGAATTATCTTTTTCTGCCTTCCTGACAAGTAGCACATAGCCCTTGCAGCACAGACTTCAACACACTATTTTGAAGCCTGGGTTTAGGGCAGCAGCAAGAGAGTTTTGTTGCTGAGAATCCCTGAACAAGATAAAAGAAAGGTAACTGAGGTATGTTTGACTCTGTTTCATATTCATGTATTTGACTGCTATGTAGATGGGAATTATGGACCTGGTGATATCATTCTTACTGTCTATAATCGTCTTCAGCTGCAGTTAAGAAACTGAATTTCTGTTTTTACAACCATTTATTCTTCTGTATTCATCTCTGTATCTTTACTGCTTCATGTGCTATAAATCTGTCTTGGAATTTGACAGTTCAGTTCTTCACTTTCAATTCCATGTAAACTACATGAAAAAGATTATTGTTTTGAGATTTGTCCAGTAAAAAGTACATAAAATCACTTAAATATTGCCATGGAATGACCATCTCCTTATTTTACATAAAAGTTTATTACTCTAACACAATGATTTTTATTCTCATGAAGGACTATATTTTGCTCTCTGCAATTAGCAGATAAACAAGCAAACTAACAAAGAAACTAAAAAACAACTCATTGCAGATCGTGAAACTGTTGTTAAAATGAAGAATTGGATCCTTCCAGTATGATAATGCATTATATTAAATGAAGTACAATGCCAGGCCCCAGGCCTCTGTGGCCTGGTGTTGGTGTGTGAGCGACTGTTGGGAGCTATCATGGATTAAACCACCACAACCGCTTGCCTGATACCCCGGACTGGACCGGCCATTGGCCGGTATCAGCGGGATGGAGGAGGGAATTGAGACAAAAAGAAAAACATAGAACTCGAGAGTTAAGGTACAGACTAGTTCACTAAAATAGCTAAGGAACAAAAGACAATAAAAATGCAGAGAGGATACAAGGGGTAATAATACTGATAATTGGAAAAAACAGTGACTTACAAGAAAGGCGATTTCTCACCCACACACAAGCCCAACCCGGAAGGGCAAAAAGAGACACGCCAGCCATGGCTTCTTCATCTCCCCAGAAGGCAGGAGGAGGACCATGACATGATGTATGGAATACCTCATAGGTCAATTTAAGTTAGATGTCCTAACTTCACTCCCCCCACCACAACTTCCTAATCCCTTCTCTTCCAGCATTAGCAGATTTGACTAGGCTAGAAACCATGACACTGACTCTAGTTGCTGGCACAAATTCACTCACACATGCACAGGTCTCATGAGTACCTGGTACATAGTTCTTCAGCATGTCTACACATGGGAGAGAGAGCGAATATGAGGAGAGAGAGTTAAGCAAAGATTAAATGAGAAAATATAAGAACACAGGACAGACTGCGGTGATCAGATGCAGGGCTCAGCTGAACATGCATACTGACCAGCCCTATTTTACAAGCAATTGGCCCTTTTACACTCTCTTTGTTCCTCCTGCTCTCCATTGCCCCTGTACACCCCCATGGGTTTTCAAAGATCTGTAGTTTGCACCCTCCCAGTCTGCCCCTATCATATACCCATCCTGTCCAGGTTCACAATCTTAGCTGCAAAGTCCAGGTTGTTCTTCCTGGAAGTTATGCCTGTAGTTTGATAGCCTAGCAGTGAGACCAGGAAGTCTGTTTCTTGTAAATGTCTCCATTTTGCTTTGTCAGGTCTGGGTCTTGTCATTTTGCTTGTTGTTCCCTCTTCTCTACTTTTTCCATCACAATCCATAAATCCTCCCTCAGACAACCTTGTGTGAATCAGCATTTCCACACTCAGTCTCTCTCCTGACCAGACTTGGGTCTCATCAGTTCCCCTCTTTCTTTATATTCCTTTGTTGCCTTGGAAAAGGACCTTGACCAGATACCCTTAGGGAAGCAGACACTCTCCTTCTACACACCCCCATACATATGAATAGATTATCTGCTTTAGGTTTGTCTAAATCCTATTATAATGTGTTTAACAAATAGATCTCAAAAGAAGTACAAACCAAGTGAGCTACTGCAGTAGCAGAACAACAGTCTTTGGATTTTGTGATTTCTGCAATTTTAGCAGATTATCTGCCGCACAAATGCAACAAATACATTAGTTATTCCTGACAAGCATAAATCTTCAAGTAAAGCACACCTTTAATTTGCTGCTGAGCAACAAGAGGATATTGCAGCAGGAGATTTCATGATGGCTTGAATTTCGAACTGACATTAAGGTTGAAAAGACTTTAGGGTCTAAAAGATATTACATTAGGGGTAAATTTATGTTCTGGAATGCAGACACAACTGTATGAATTAATGTTGATTGTCTAACCTTGTGATGTGACTGGCAGAGCGGGGCAGGAGTGCTGTAATTCTCATGCACTACAGAAGGCATAGTGTTATCCAAATCCCAATGGTACTCCACTGAATTGATGAAATGACCGGGAAGGCCTAATTAAAGCTGTTCAGCTCAAATGTATTGATGTATTACATCTATTACAGCTTGGTTCAATAGGTCTACCCTATGAATGCTGCCATGCCTGTAAAGCAAACTAAACACACTGAATAAATAATGCTGGAAGGAAAAGAGATGCCCATGGAATCAAAGCTGAATCATGCAAAATGCAACAGGCTGCCTTATGAACTTACTTCCACACAATCTTATATAAACAAGAATATTGTTTTATCAATTGAGAAGAGACAACTATTGAGACTGAAAACCAGTGTGTATCTGGTAAGTGTGATATTTTTGACGCTGTTATTCAAAACGTAATTCCTTGAAAAAAAAAAAAAGGGTCTTCAGAGATAGCTTCTCTTTCTATAACTAAAGTATCTCTGAATAGTAAATTCATGGTATTGACCAGGAGTTCTAGATGTACTGTGTTTTATTTATGTCTGATTTGTTTGAGTGATAACTTGCTAAGATTTTATATTTTGTTTACCATTTCCACAGGAAAACCTAACTCAAAGCTGTATATATTTTGACTACACAGTTTAGAAAGAAAACTAATGTGGAAAAGAACTTGACATATTTTGTTAATGAGTTGTAAATTTACCAAAACATATAAGTGAGAGGGAACAAAACTATTCACACCATGAGACTGAATTTGTCATGGCTATGGCTACAAGATGTTGGATAGGCCTCACCTAAAATGTCAAGACACTATTTTGGTATTTAGACTTCTAGAAATGCTAAAATATTTCTGGTTACTATTAGAAACAAGTATGTGAACTTTATTCTTGGCAACAGTGTTATCTATTTTGTCTTTTGTCACCTACTCAGCTGAAAAGTTCTTGTGACTGATGGAAGGTAGGCTTTCATGGTTTCCCCCACTGAATCATTGAATCACAGGATAGCTGAGCTTGGAAGGCGCCTTGAGAGGTCATCTAGGTCAACCCCTTTGCTCAAAGAACAGTCAGCCACAGCAGATTGCTCAAGGCCATGTCCAGCCTTATATCCAAGGCCGTATATCCAAGGATGGAGACTCCCTTATCTGGGCAACCCAAAATTTCTCACAGAAGCCGTGAGTCACATGTCTTTCTCATTAGTTTCTTTCAGTAATAAACGAGTGCATCAACAGTTAGTTTCATTCTGGTTGAAGTGTCTGCTATCAGGGTGTAAAGGGACTGGTAGGTATCTGTAAAGATTATTCAGCGTAATCCACCACTTTCAATATGAAAAATGTGTTATAGTTGACCAAATGGTGACTTTGAGGAATAACACAGCTGTGGCAGATGTTCAACGCTGGTGTGCTTAGGCAGTAAACAGGATATTTTTTGTGTATTTGTTCTGCACTGCAAGCTGCCTCTGCAATTCTTCAGTTGTGATGTCATGACTGGTGCTTAAACGGACTAGAAATAGAATGGAGAAGTGTCCTTACAATCTGATTTTCATATATTGCTGTGTAGCAGCCACTACCTGGACCTTATATTTTAAACCTAAATATGCCAATTGACTGGCAGAATTAGATTTATGATTAGTGTCCCATTAATGTATATGGAAAAGCTTATGTCTTGGTCAAATAACAGAAAAAAATGCCTTTTCAAAATTGAGTAGATAGCAGGTTTGAAAAAAAGTATAAAGCTTACTATACAGAAATAAACACTAATAGAGGTACTGTGAGGAAACCTGCTAACACATGCAAAGCATTGCAGAGATATATCTTGAAGCACCAGGACAAGAATCCCAGAAACTGTCTTCATGGTCTACAAATTCCTTACATGAGATGGGAATGTTAACCTTAACTCAAATCACTAAAAAATTGGGTCAGAAAACATTTGGAAATGTAATTGTTTTTAAGTCATCCCTCTGATCTTGACCGTTCATATAAATTTCTTTTTTTTTTTTCTATACTGATGGGTTTTGATCCAAACTGTTTTATTATCCTTGACCTGGTTTAGAAAAACTTGATTCATTAAAATATTTCCTATGCTTGTGAAATTTTCAGTATTACTGAGAGGTAAAAGTATATACTGGTGTAAGTATCTTTTAAATATTTATGACCGTATCAGGGAGTTTATGTTTATCACATTCTTTTGGCTACACTCTGCAGACTTAGATTTGCAGAGCTTGTCTGAGAAAGCCTCTGTGATACCATGTTGTGTTTTCTGTAAATAAAATCAGTACTTGGGAAGCCATATGGTATTCACTTGGCTTACATGGAACAGAAGTTCCATGTTACAGAAATTCTCACTTTATGAGAAGAAAAAAGAGTAGGTAATTTCTAAGTAAAGCAATCAAGTGAGAGGATACTAACAGAAAAATAAATGGATTATATTCTGGAAAGAAAAAAAAAAAAAAAAAAATCAACACAGAGTAAGAAGTATGAGCTTCTTGTTTATGTAAAAACTCCAGATCTTCCTAAAGAAGGGTGTCATCCAAAGGGTCCTGGACAAGCCTGAAAAGTGGGTCTCTGGCAACCTGATGAGTTTCAGTAAGGCCAAGCACAAGGTGGACAGTCCCTGATATGCGAACAGAATAGGAGAAAACTCATTCAGAGCAGCCCTGAGGAGAAGGACGTAGGGGTTCTGGTGGACTAAAAGCTTGACATGAGCCAGCAGGGAGATGGTCTGATAGTGATAGGACAAAGAAGAATGGTTTAAAACTAAAAGAGCGGAGATTTAGTTAGACATTAGGGGGAAATTTTTACTCAGAAGTAGTGATGATGAGGCACTGGAAGATGTTGCCCAGAGAAGCTGTGGATGCCCCATCCCTGGAGGCATTCAAAGTCAGGTTGGATGGGGCCCTGGGCAACCTGATGTAGTGGAAGATGTCCCTACACACAGCAGGGAGGTTGGAACTGGATGGTCTTTAAGGTCCCTTCCAACCAAAACCATTCTATGATTCTATGATCTTTAATTTTAAGCAGAACTAAGCCTACATCTAGAAACATCCTGTCACTTAAACTGGGAGACAATTCTTTATTTAGAGAATATTAGATCAAACTCTTCAAAAGCCAGTAGGAGTCTCTAACTATTTCTGTATTACTGGTTTTATTCAAGATCGTATTTGTTGTGAATAAAATGTCAAAGTGATGTTCAGTGGACTCTGGTAATTTATAAGGATCTCAGTAGTGAAGTATGCCTTTATTTTAATAACAAAGACTTTTAAAGGGGGCTAAGAATTTTGAGTGCTTCAGTATTTGAGTACCCAAGCAAACATGTTTAAAGGGACTGACTTTCATATGAAACTACTTGGAATCTTTCTGGATAAAAGCCTCCTTATACTCACTTCAAATTAGAACTTAACTCATACACTGTCTGAGTTCTAAAGAGCTTTCACTTGGCTCTCTGTTCCCTTTCTTCCTCTCCTCCCTCTACCAGGTCATTGATAGTAACAAACATTACTCTAGTATTGCACTATCTTGTGGGACTTTCCATCTTAGACTCCTGTTTGTATTATGAATGGAAATAATATCTTAGATTGTTTCAACATTCTTCTCAAAAATGTCTGTTTTTTGACACAGCTTGATGGATTCATTCTTCATTCAGCAGCTCATGTGAAAGTGTGCTTATAGCACATTTTGTTTTGAAAAGTTTCCTAAAAGGCTCAGTGGGGGTCAGGACTCTTAGAATTACACACATAATTATTAATAAAACTGATTGCTAATTTCTCAGTTCTGCTAGCTGGATGTTATAATTGTATTTGTATCAATATTCAAGCTGTGCCAGTTCTGAACAATCCTACCTCCAGCTGAGATCACAGAAAATGATGCACAATGTCAAGATAACATATTCTTCACATCAAGTGCAAAGACGCTATGGTATATGGTAATATAAAATTACTCAATAACATTTTGAAAGGTACCATCTGCCCTTTCCTCAAACCCTTCAAGCTGTACTGGTACTGAATTTTGTCAGGGAAGGAGGAAGAGAGAGAAAGCAGAACTAGAATTTCACTTTATTCAAAGGTGGTATTTTTTAAATTTCAGTCAGAGGACTTTCATGCTTCTAGCCTTGTCTAAAAAGCCGCTCACTGCATGACCCAAATCTAATTCAAACTATTCATTTAAACTTTAATCAATATGTCATTTGGAGGTTTTATGCTGTGATGTTTTTTATATATTCAGTTTGAACAGTTTTCCAGTTCTATATAATAATGCTTGGAAAATAGGGCTGTTTATAAACATCATAGCTGTCACCTGTCATGGACAAATGGCTTCCAAAGTGTGGTCAATTAAATTAATATTTATGTTTTTTCACATTTTTTTAGGGTCTCATAAAACTAACAAAAAAGTTGTTTCCTTGTGTGTTTCTCCTTCACAAAACATGAGTCAGGAAGTCACTTGCATTGCCCAGCTGCTCAGCATATTCCCTAAGGATCCACTTCATAAAGGGAAAAAAATACCACTCTATCATGCAGAATAAACCACCAATGCACCACGCAAAAGCCTGATAAGGATGCCTTTCAAATAACCACAGAGAGCATCCATTTTATATTGACAGTGATTTGGTAATGATTACAGAATAAGAATTAACCTTTGACAATGGATTTTTCTTATTTGCATTATAGGTCAACAACTGAATGATATCTGTCAAATTGTATACAATCACATCTGAGTAAATAATGATTTTCCCATGTCAGGCTTTGCTTAACAGTATTTTTGTCTGAGAAATGCCAGCAGCAAAATACCCATTAACTGCTTCCACCCACTGTTCTTAGATAATTATTTGCATCTTTTCTTTCTGGGGTGATGGGGAGCAGCAGGGATACAAGCCATTTGTTCTGCTTGTGTTACAAGCTTCACACTGTTGTGGGTTAAAGTGTGCTAGGTCACATATTATGGCACAATGTAACCCAAAACATTAGAATGTGGCATAGATTCATCTTACTTAAGAAATATGAGGTGACATTGTAGCAATTTTTTACCTATTGGAATAGGCAGCTGATTCTTCGTGATGCAAAACTAAACTATGAATGTAAATTAGAAAACAAAACCAGCTCCTCTGAGCTTCCAACAGCTGTGCTATGGATTTTACTTATATTATAATGATGCTTAGTGCTAGAATAGGTGAGAAATTACTGGCTGCATAATCAAGGATAGTTCTGTAAGTCTCACTTTCATTAACACATAGTATGTGCCTGTGGCTTACAGTAAATCCATGTGGTGAACAATTACATCCCTGTCACATTGGTACCCAAAAGAACTTACAGAGTATGTGTGAATTGCCAGCAATTTCTCAAGAGATTAAGTTAACTTACTGAAATACTTAACAGTAACTCTTATAATGCATATTTATTTCTTCCTTTAAAATCTCATTCCCGACAGCAAATACATTTAGCCACATTAGTAAGTGGCCAAAACCAGAACTGTTTATTCTACCAACTAATCCTTTGGATTTCACCTCAGTGGATTCAGCCCTGTACCATCAATGATTAACATTTGACTCTGCAAATGTTAATGGCTGACATGTCAATTTGGCTGGCTCTGCCAAATGTTAATGTTCATTAATTGGTAAAGCATGGTTTTGATGGACAGGCCACTTGCTGGATAAGGAACTGGCTGTATGGTCACTCTCAGAGAGTTGCGGTCAAAGGCTCAATGTCCAAATGGACACCAGTGATGAGTGGTGTCCCTCAGGGATCAGTACTGAGACCAGTGCTGTTTTACATCCTTGCTGGCAACACAGACAGTGGAATTGAGCGCACCCTCAGCAAGTTTGCAGATGACACCAAGCTGTGTGGTGCTGTTTACATACTAGAGGGAAGGGGTGCCATCCAGAGGGACCTGGACAGGCTGGAGAGGTGGGCCCGTGCCAACCTCAGGAAGTTCAACAAGGCCAAGTGTAAGGTCCTGCACCTGGATCAGGGCAATCCCAAGCACAAATACAGGTTGGGCAGAGAATGGCTGGAAGGCAACTCTGAGGAGAAGGATTTGGGGCTGTCAGTTGATGAAAAACTCATCATGAGCCAACAATGTGCACTTGCAGCCCAGAAGGCCAACTACATCCTGGGCTGCATCAAGAGAAGTGTGACCAGCAGGGTGAGGGAGGTGGTTCTGCCCCTCTACTCTGCTCTTGTGAGACCCCCCCTGGAGCACTGCATCCAGTTCTGGGGCCCTCAACACAAGAAGTATATCGAGTTGTTGGAGGGGGTCCAGAGGAGGGCCACAAAGATGATCAGAGGGCTGGAGCACCTCCCTGCAAAGACAGGCTGAGAGAGTTGGGGTTGTTCAGCCTGGGAAAGAGGAGGCTCAGGTAGTACCTGATAGCATCCTTCCAGCGCCTGAAGGGGGCCTACAGAAGAGCAGGGGAGGGACTCTTCAGAAGGGCATATAGCAATAGGACAAGGGGTAATGGCCACAAGCTGGAAGAGGGGAGATTTAGGCTAGGTATTAGGAAGAATTTATTTCCTGTGAGGGTGGTGAGACCCTGGAACAGGTTCCCCAGAGATGTTGTGTATGCCTCCTCCCTGGAGGTGTTCAAGGCCAGGCTGGATGGGACTCTGAGCACCCTGGTCTAGTGGGAGGTGTCCCTGCCCATGGCAGGGGGATTGGAACTAGATGATATTTAAGGTTCTTTCCAACCCAAACCATTCTATGATTCTATGATTCTATGAAATAAAATCCCCAGTTGCTAAAACTAAATAAAATATGTTGCAGTTTTTTCTTTGGTCCCAAGTAATCAAAAGAAAATATTAAAAGGGATAAGATGATTATAGCTACGTTAGGACAAGTTAGGTGGACCTGCGTTTCATGTAATTTTATATAAACAAAACTGTTGTCCACTTAATTTTCACAAATCTTCACCAAAATTTTCCTTATCACATTGAACAACTTTTGAATCCAAAGTTAATGCCACTGAAACCAATGGCATTAGATTATTATTTGGACTTTGACCCTTTTCAGATGTAGACCCAATTATTTATAAATCTTTGCATGCAAAAGTGGACTTTGGGAATCAGATTCTTTTCTACCTGAAGTGCATGAGTGATAGTGACACAGTAGAGTCCAGAGATTTATTTGGTTTCAATGACCAAATACACGGTTGTCTCCTCCCCTTTGAAATGGCCTTAGCTCTCCCTCCTGGCCTCCAGCTGCTGCTCCAGGAATTCATGAATCTCTATGCTAGCCACTTGTATGTGTACCATACCTGTGTACAGGTATTCTGCACATCTTGTGTCATAATAATGAGTTTCATTCATCTCTCTCATACCTTTGAACATCTCAGCTAGCACAAGATATCTGTGTTTCAGCAGATGGCTCAAGTTATAGATCTTCATTGCTGAGCTTGGGAATTTAGATACACACCTCACATGTTAATACCTGAAATATGAATGGATGTCTGAATCTAGCGCTAAACCTCAATAGTATCTGTGTAAAAGCTATTGTAAGGTAGTATAAGGCTTGCTGATAAATGAATTGCACTGTAAATCTGCAACAGTAACTGTGGTTTTCAGGTAACGTGAGGCAGTTTTACAACAAACAACTATTTCACAATACAAGTACCTTTTCAGTCTAACCTTGTAAAGAATAACGTAGATCTAATTCTGCAAACGCTTGCAAGCATGATATGCTAGTCTTCCATTCTTTCAGGAGTACCAAAAAAATAATCAGTGAATTCAGCCCACAACTTAATGAAACCTGTGTAGATTTATTTGGATAAGTTACACAATTCTTGCTTCCTTCATAAATGTCTTGGGCCTTGATTTAGCATAACACATAATCTATTCCTCCATATTTTACACTTAACATTGTGAAATAAGGACTTTTAGATCAGATTAATTTCACCTAACTCACTACATATTCAGACATCCAAGGGTGCATATAGTGCAATAAAAACACATAGCTAGGTGTCTAAACCTCCCTTTTTAGTCAAGAAGTCTCTGAAATCTTCAGAAGGTCAGGAGTACATTCAGCTGATAATTTATGGGTATCTCAGCTGTATTTGGTTAATTTCAAATGGCAGTTTGTGCTTATGTGTGGACAATGGAATAAGCAATCATTTGAAAAAAAGGAATCAGCAGAAGGTAACTTAACCTTTCTGATTTTACAATGAGACAACCCTTCTATTGCTGTGGATGCATGAGGCACATGGACAGCTAAATTAGTCTTAGATTGCAAACCTTTGGTGACCTGAGTCCCTCCCTTAGTTAGCAAAACATAACAAATTCATCATCGTTGCTCCAGCATTATTATTATTATTATTATCATCATTATTATTATTTTTTCTCAGTTGGAAGGACTTTTGTTTTAAGGGACCAAATTGCTATAACAATTCATGAATAGGCGTTAAGTGCCATCTGGCAATTTTTCAAGATGACTTGTTTTACTACAAAATGCTTACACTGGTTTTGATACAACGACCTGCACAGTGTTATTTTTCTCCCAGCTTAAGTGAGCAGAAACAGTCCCCAAGATTGCATTGCTCGTTTACCTGAGAAGGCATTTTTGTAAGGTAAGACAAGGTAATAACACTATAATCATGATCTGAGGTTTTGTGGATTAGAGATAATAAAAAAAGTTCTTTGACTCTAATTTAAACTCTTACATGGTAGGAATGCCTTCATTTAACTGCAAAGGTGACTTATAGATTAAATTTTCAAAACTATACTTGAGTAGATATGGGATTTTCTGTAAATATCAGTGCAGTAAATTTATAACTAGCAATTTTCTCTATGATAAATCGTATTATAAAAGTAAGGAACCGGACCTTGATACAATGAACTTAAATAAAATTGATTGTTTTTTAACAAAAAGAATGAAATTGTTATGGAAATATAATATGTATTAATAAGCACGTGATCCATCAAGTGTTAAACTCACAGGTACACTTCTGGAAATAAGGTGGACATGATCCAGGAGTTTAAAAGAGAAATCATATTTTATCACTGCCTTAAGGAAAGTCTCATGCATGTCTGCTTTGATTCCACTGAACAGAAGAAAGATCTCTGCAGTTTTTAGATTCATCCTCTGGACTCTGATGTATGACCTGTGATTCATCTTATTTACTACAGTGTTAATGTGCCTGTTCCACTTCAGAGGTGAGATATTACAGTAAGTTCCACTGTGTTCTGTTAAAGGTTTTGGGAAAGCTACATGCAAAAACTGCACAAGAGTAAATCTTAATATATACCCTTTGTGACTGTTACAACAAATCAAAATTAATTGTCTTCATTTATTCTTAAATAAAAAGCATGATGCATAAGTACTTCAGTCAGTGTTTTAGAAAGGATATAGAGACTTTCTATAGAGTGCATGAGTAGTAAAATGACCAGTCTGGATCAAATAAAGCCCTCAGCTATGCTTCACACTTAATTACACTCAAAGTGATTCAAAGCTATTTGCTAGCTATGTCTACTCTAATTTCTAAACTGATGTTCACAAGCCTGACAAAATACTGAAAAACAGCTCATGCTGCTGAGCGCGATGACTAGCAGCAGCACCACAAACTAGAGGAATTTGCCTTTTGCATTTCTCTTTCACCGAAGGCAGTGAGCTAGTATATGCCTTAGCCGTCAAACAGTGTAAGTCCTTTTGGCACACTTACAGTAGAATGGGCACGATGTGACTTGGAAGAAATCAGCTGACATAAGGTAGAATCATCTGTGAAAAAGAAGAAGTCGTTATTGGCTGGTTTTGTTAGATGTCTTGGGAAGAGAAAGAGAAACGTCATTCTCTGCATGGATCCTTACAGCTCTCCAGGATGGCAAGCCATTGACAATGACAAGGTGCCATCTGTTAAGAAGTGATTCTGGAAGAAAACTGAAGCTGCTGGAGGATTTTCCTGCATTACAATCAGCAAAATGGCATGTTTATCATATCAGGAGCCTGTGGATATCTGCAAGAAAGCATGCCCTAGCACACACCAACTTTCTGACTCAGTTAGATAAGAAGAATAGTGAATATACCACAATTATTTCAAGAATTCTGACAGTTATTCTAAATACAAATAGCTGTGTTAAATTAGTTACCTACATTTTTAATGTATTTCAGGAACTACACATTATTTCAGCTGGGAGTATTATAAAAATCACAGGCCTCACTATTTGGAGAGGTTGATTTAATAGTTATTGCATGTAGAAAAAGAAATCCCACTATTCAGACAATCAATATATTATATATTCCTTTTGGATGCATTTCTGTCAATTTTTCTGATAAACATGGCAAACTTTCAATATTAAAACCTAAGCAAATCTGTTTTGTGTATGTGAAACTTGAAAAGTGTGAGAGAAATGAAATATACTTGCCTAAGCAAGTTGATGTTTTGTAGATATATCTGCATATTGCTTATTTTATCTTACAAAACAACAGATTACACTTTGTGTCTGATTATTTAAGGAAAATATAACTCTATAAAATTTCAATTCTG
>VXAV01008741.1:160576-175787 GCA_013399715.1 Alectura lathami | reverse complement strand
ACAGCTTCTCTGGGCAGCCTGTGCCAGTGCCTTACCACCCTTCGTCTACAAGCATCAAATGCTGCAGGCACAGCAGGAGCAGGAGCACATATAGCAACCGCAGGCTCATCCAGCCCCTGGTGGGTCTTGCTCCAGACTAGGCAGGATCATAAGGCGTTAGCATGAGCCCAGTAGCTTTTGATGGATTCACCAGGAGTGCAATTGATTCTCAGCTGTCTGTCACTTAAACACATGCATCAATCTTGCTGCTTTGTAAAGCCCCAAGTGCAGCTCATGCAGCCTATGCAAAAAATCCAGCATTTTCTCAAAATTTACAACTGGACATGTAGACAACTGGCTTTGCTCTTGCTTTCATCTAGCAGATTTCTTCCTCTGGAAAAGGCCCTCTCACCAGCTCTTGTTATGAGAAGGACCTCTGAAGTGTTGCATTCTGGAATCAGCAAGCAGTGGATAGGGGACAGCATCCCAAGACTTGCTCTGCAACAGGCATTAAGACCACCAATAACAGAAACTATTTTTCAGCTGCTAAAAAATTGCATCCCCTTTTCCACAATCCTGTGTCCTATTACCTCTGTGTCAAAGCTGTATGTGTGAAGTTGATGGGATTGCGTGAGGGAAGCCCACAGGGAGATGGGCTCACCAAACCAATCCAGCAGTTTTTCACTGACCAGAGATACCCGAGTCCCTGGGTCTGAAACAAGCATGAGTGAGATCAGCTTTTCCAGCAGACAAAACCCTTTCTGAAGTGGCAGAGCACCAGAAAAGCCAAAGAAGCCTCTGTGCACCGTTGCATGTGCCTGCAATGAGCAGTGATAGCAGATTTGCCTATAGAATAGAAACATTCAGGCTCATCTCTCGGGAAATCTCACTAAATACTTTCTCACTCCTCCACTAAGCAGAAGAGCATCAACCCTCCCGGGAAATTTATTGCATGCTTCTAGAGAAATAGTTAAGTAGTTCCTTTAGGAGCCCTTTAGATCAGATTACAGGAGTACACTTTTTCCTGGAAGGGAGGAAATCCTATGCAAATGACACCAAATTAGTACGAAAAGTTAAACTCCAGGTTGGAAAAATCCGTCCAGCTGAAGGCACGGAGCTGCGTGACCACATCTTGCCCAGCGCTCGCAACTGGGAGCAACCCCAGCAAAGATGCTCAGGGACAAAACTCCTCCAGCCAAAAAGCAGACACCAAATCCCACAGCTTTAAAACTGGTGCAGCTGTTGATGTGAAAAGGAAGCCATCACCTTTACTTAAATTTAAAAGTCATTGTGACAGCTTGAGAGACTGTGACCTTTCAGTGACACACCGATGAGCTCCACGCTTCACAGTGTCCCCACGTGTGACTGGGGGGATCCGGAAACGTAGCGTCCTGGGGTACCTTCATCACTGCAGACATTTTGCTGTGCTTGTGAGTTTAATCAGTAGCAGGGATGAGATCGGGTGAAATATACAGTCATGTCCGCGTATACCACGCATTCCAAGGGCAGAAGGCAAAGCCTCAGGGAGGTGGGAGCTGTTTCAGTGTGGAGCAGGGCTTTGAGCTGCGTGTCAAATATTGTACCTGTGAAGCTCTCTTCACGCAGTGGTTTATACCACTGAGTTGCACGCAGCTGCACTGGATGTAGCACCCATTATACCTGTGGCGATAGCACTGCATTTTACAAAGAGGTAAATGCCGATACACAGAGGTCAGGACTTACCCTCTGGCTGCCTGGGTCAGCATAAAACCAGGGATCAAGACTAGCAATCCCAATTCACAGACATGCTCTGAACACAGAACCGCAGGGTGGAAAGCAGCTGTTCGCTCAGGAAAGGAACGTAACAAAGGGGTGGATGTGAGATTAGAAACATTCCTCCAGGATGGTCACTCAGCCAGTTATTCTGCACATACTGTGCTGGTGAGACTGGGCTGGGGCTCTCTCCACCCTCCTGTGGCACAGGAAGGATCTGGGCAGAGGCTGATGGGTGGACTATCATCGACAGAGGCTGAAGATGCAGGCAAGCACACATAAAGGGGAATGATCTCCATGGAGGCACTGTGCCAGGCCAGATGGAGAGAGGGATGGGCAGCAGCAGCTCCATGTCTACAACTGTAGGCTTACATCTGCTTAGAAGCACGTTTAAATTTCAAGTATGATTAATTTCTAGTTGAGTCGAAGGAACCTCTGTGTTTGGGAAAGAGTTTTTTCAGATTATGGCTTTTAGGAAGCCTGAAAATTACAGCACAAAACAAAACACATTGCTAAGAAAAAGGAAGGAATTAGCAATGATGTTGAGTGTTTCCATTAATCTCAACAGGAATTACAGGTATGCCACACTTCACAGAAAGCCCTTAAATATCTTTGCTGCCAAAATCAGGTGAAACCCCAACCAGCAGCCTCCCTTTTCCCCTACACCTTGCTCCTCCTGCCAGCCAGGTGGGCCCTGGGGTGGTTACAGCACAGCAGCCCCACGCAGCTGCAGGTGTCCCAGCCACATAAAACAGAGAATTTGGTGTTCATTAAAATATACGGTATGCTTCTAACCTTTTTATAGTTAGGTGCTTGTTCTTTTGGCCGTAAGGTTATATTAGCTATGCTGGGCCTAATAATGTGGGTTGGTTTTTTGTCTTTTTTTTTTTTTTTCTTTGCCAGCCCCATGTCCTGCTTATATGATTTAGAGCTGTGGAACGATGCCAGGGTAACAGACCAGGCACCAATGCCTTCCTTTCACAGCTGCAGAACAGCCAGCGTTAGCATTTCTTTCTCTTTTTCTTTCAGGATCCAACAGCACATATGGGAGGGATCGCTCTGAGCCTCTCTTGAGATGACTTCCCAACACAGCTTGATTCCTTGCCATTTGCAGGTGGGAGATGACTTCCCAACACAGCACGATTCCTGGCCATTTCCAAGTCAGTCCTAAGCCCGGGCACCAGTTAAATCAATGACCAAGAAGGAAACATTGGAGAATTTGTCTGTGAAAGAGAGTCACTAGGCCAAATGCTTATTTCATTGCTTATGACTGGAAAGCTGAAGTCTCACTGTGCTGCTTCCTGCTGCCCAAAGGCCTTGTCATCCATGGGCAACATCACAAGAATGATGTTCTTATTTTCATTATTAGCATGACTCTTCCAGTGACCCACAAAGGTAAGCAGCACAACACGCACTTGCCAACTATCTTGGCTCCACATGTACTCTATGCCTTTGAAAAACAAGTCTCCTCTCTGCAAGTAAGCTCATTTCACTCCTTTAGGTTGGCTCAAAATAAGTAAGTAAGAAGCTGAAATATTTTTGCTGCTGTTTAGTTTCCTAAAGGGATATTATATCCTTCAGAAGCACTAAGACAGTGACCATGTTGAACAGAGAAACCAGCGGCTACAGAGCTCGCTGTCTTTGGAACATCTGCTCTGCTTTTCCAAGTCCCTTGGATTGCAAAGGAAGCCAGAAAATGAAACCTTCGGTAATGGCTCATTTCCAAGTCTTTACAGACAGATCAGTGGCAGGGCACTGAATTATTCTTTGAGGGAGAGTACTGCATCCTCAGCTGGTCACTGGGCACTGAGGCCGGTGGTGGCTGCAGGGCAGCCGAGGGTTCGCGGGGGGAACCGAACACACTGCCCTGCCTGAGCACACCCCCAGCTCCAGCTCCTCTGGGGAACAGGTCCCAGGCCACCAAACCCACTGGTGATTTCATACGGCCTTGCCTTCCATCAGCAAATCTTGCCACAAGCTTCCCTGCAGAATCAGAGACAGGAGGCTGAACAGGACCTCAGGAGGGCGTGTGGCCCAGACCCCCTCTTCACACAGAGCCAACTCTGTCCATCCTGCTCTTGAGAGATGCTGGCACAACCTGACCTAAATCCCCCTCGAGGACCCTCCGTTTCTCTGTGCTGTCTTTTGGTAGGGTTACCTATCCCTCCTACAGCGGTTTAACCTGAACAGCTGATCTAAACCTCTTTGGCTGGATTATAAGCCCCAGACTTTGCACTTTCCAAGCAGACATGCAGAACATTTCATTCTCCTCTCCTTTGCAGCTGGAAGCAGAACAGACCCTGAACGATTAGGAGGCGAGAACACCCACAGGGAAAAGGTTATTTACATAAACAGGATCACAATGTGCGTGTGTTTATGTATGTACTATTTCTAAGAAAATACCACAATCTTTTCTTTTTTTCTAATTAAAACACCCAGTTTACCCTGCTGCACAATTGCTAAGTAGACTTAAAATGGGGACTTCAGTTGCTATTTTATGGCTAATCAAATGAGTAAATATAATGATCTGCTCCAATTCCCATTCTGATTACACAGGGTAGCTATTTCATTCCCTAAATAAGATCCTTGCACCCAAGAAGAATAGTTTAACGAGCTTAAGAGCAGAATGTTAGGCTCAATTTCTCTGAAGGGTAATAGAGTGGGAGTGTCTGTATAATTAGCTTTGTTGGGCTTCCTCCCTCACTATACAATACCTTCTACACAGAGCTTTCACTGTCTCTACAGGTCCCCATGTTAAAGGAGCAAAATAATGCAGAGCACATTAGATTCACACTGGCTTGTGCAGAGGAGTATTGGAAGACAGAAAAAGAGCTTGAGAAGTGTTACTTATTTCAGCCTAAAAGGGCTCAAGCTTTAATTTAGCTTTAGCTATAAAAGCACATTTGCTCATGCACGTATCTTACTCATCTCCAATGTATTGAACCCTTAGAAGTTTCTGAAAGTTAAGACCCTCCAGACTACTAACACACTGATCAAATCATAGCACAAATCACAAAAGTACATCCAACATTTTCTTTGCTAAGAACTTGAAATTAAGTTCACATCTCACAATCTATATTGTGAAACATCAACTCATTTTGAAGAGTCTGATGCTGAATTCCTTTAAAGAAAACGTAAGTATTTGATATACTGATTTTTCACTGCAAGAGGCAGTTTTTACATAGGCTGGCAAAATCATGGTATTTTGTGCTTGCAGAAGAATTTCCAGCTGAAGATCTGAAAATGCTTTCTGAAGTCAGACAGCCAGGTAGGATATGTGATTATTGCCATCTCTGTTTTACAGATGGGAAACTTAACGCCAGAACAGTTTGAAACCTTACTGAAAAAAAACAGGTGGCATGTCAGAGATCTGGAAGGAAAGGGAACACTACAGATCCCATTGGGTTCCAAAGCCAGACCTCTCCCAGGGAGCCACACAGCCACCAGGCAGCTCTCCTATCACTTTCTGTTTGGGAATACCACAGTGACCATGGATACTATCTCCAGAAACCATCATGTAAAAACCTTGGCAATGAGGAGTCAAAATTTAGTCAAACGATTTAACTCTACAATGACTTCAAACAAAACTGAAAAAATCAGACACCAGGGTCTGAAGTGAAAGTAAAACAGCAGCCTCACAGACTTCACCTGTAATAAACAAAATCCACAGTTAACCTGGAGCGATCATTCCTCTGAGCCAGAACAGAGAAACTTAGTTTCTTGATTTCAGGCCTACCTATACTGACACTGCACCAAAAAGACAAGGCTTAAATTCCAGCTTCAAATCCAGGCAGAGTATTTAACTAGAACCCAGAGTTGTGCTACTTCTGTCTCTAGAAGAACAGCAATAGACCCCAACATTCTAGTGACAGGAGCTGAGACAAAAGGTACTTCATTGACTGCGCTCAAGATGGGGCTTCCCCCCAAGCTCAGCTGCAGACTATAAGGTCCCACAATGTTACCAAAGCGTTTATTGGAGTCCAGGAAACAGAATACTGATGCTTCTACCAAATGAGCCAAACCAGAGCTGAAGCTGGCTCTTCACAACAGCAGTCACTTCAGACACTCAAAAAATCTTGATAGGAAATAAAGGATTAGAAATTCCCCAAAACATACTTTTCCAATGGAGTAAAAACTACAGACTTGTCTGCATGTGAGAAGTCTGACCTAATGGAGGATCAGTCAACAGCATGTGACGGAGCTCGCGCTGGATGCACTGGTGCATCCACACACAACAGTGCAACTCCAAGGGAGTTGCTCAGGAACACAGAGCTCCCTGACACCATCCTGCACTTCCCTGCAGCAATAAATCCCTGCTGCTGGGCACGATATCCCACCTGGAAACCAGTCTGAGCATCTTCACAGAACAAGAGGATTCCCTCGAGTCATGAGCATACAGACCCTGAGAGGTGCATTAGCAGTGTGAGGGACCTGGTTTGGACGCATGGGTATTTGGATGTATGCTCTTAAGCTGTTCAAGCAGAGAACAGCTTGAAAATGGGGATCAGACCCTTGTAAATATTTCAATGACAAACTTACACCTGTTTTGCTGTTGGCTGTGCCAGCTCAGCCACACCGAAAAGTCAACTAGCTGCACAAATTTTAAAGGCTGTACTCGGCCTTTGAGAATTTACCCCAGTCCACCCATGCAGTCACAAAAGAGCAGACAGAAAAAAACCCCAGAGATCCAGATGCAAATACTGCAGATTACAAACAGGACAGCATTACCTGCTCGTCCTCACTGCACCAGGTACTGAACACTCACCCAAACACCCCACACTTGGCAGACAGGCAAAGACATGGGTTTATCCCTCTTGAAAATAAATGCAGCCCAGAGACACAAGATGGCTCAGCCACGGTTAGACAAAAGCATGCCACAGACCTGGGAGCATTAGGGACACACCCACAACACAGGTCTGAGAGGATCTTGCCTCCTCCTTAGGGTGAGGGTGGGTCTAAAAGGAAATCCAGGTTAGAGACAGAAGCTTCAGGCTGTTTCTCTCCTCCTCTTTTTCTGGATAGCCTTACTATTGTTAGCAAGCTTCTTGGAGGCAACAATTAGAAAAGCTGATGCCAAACAGCCCAGCCTGGTCTTTCTCAGGGACAGAACAATTCCTACCTGTCACAGCTCTGGCTGACTATCTGAGAGTTCTGCTCAGTGCAGCAAGGAAAGCCCTTCCAGGGCCCAAGCTGCTGTTTTACAACAGGAGACATTTTTAGTCTACAACTTTATCTCTTCCATCTTTCCCCATTGCTCCAAATTAAAATAAACATGGACCAGGTCCTAGGATTTTATTTTATCTGTCACATATTGCTATCATTAAACACACTTGAAATGAGTGGGTTTAGTTCAAATAAAAATGTCTCTTCCCTCTCTCTTCCTCAGCTCAACAAACATAAAATAGGAAGCTGCACTCCAATACATTCAGAAGCAATACACGTTACATCACGAGTAGATGATCCATCTGGCAGGCTGACACGGTAATAAGTTTGCTTAATTGTCAGGTCAGGCGTATTACAGATCCAGTCTGTCAGTCCTTTTATTACAGCTTTGTACTAGGGAATTTAAACCTTCTTCCACTCTGTACATATATCTGTGCTGTGGGAAGTGAATGTGTCCACATGGCACGAGCACACATGCCTGGACACATATAGGAAGTGGCACTCTGAACAAGGAGATTAAATTAAGCAAGGAAATACTGAAGTGAAATAGCTCTTAGCAGCTGTATGCGTTTCAGACTGGAATAATCACCCAAAGAAAGCAACAAGATATTTGCATTCAATTTATTTGAAACCGGACTGGGGAAAGCACTGATTATAGGGGATAATCCAGCACTGGCTCATAAGCAGAAGAACCAGGGATCCTCAGATGTTCCCTGCATTTATACTTCCCAAGCCATCAGCCCATGATTTTGTTTTTGGCTCCCTGCAGTTCCTACCATGCAGATGGTCTCCTGAGATTGTCCGTCCGTCCTCCAGAGATACCGCTGAGTACACTCAGCAATGATTGAACTCATCATTTGCCTTTAAAAAAAATACACAAAACTCTTTTCTCCTTTGCATCTTACTCCATCTCCGTCTCTTCATTAGCAAGCTGAATTCTGAAATGACTTTATTTACAGGAAGACTTTCAAGTGTTCTAAAATACAATTTGTAGGAATGATGCCAAATGTAAATTGTATTCTGTAGACCTGCATGCATTTGTGATTTTACATGAGCATGCACGCATATGTTCAATATAGAAACAGCAGGTGTTCTCTAAAGTTTTATTGCTGTTAGTTAGAAATGACCACATTACTCAACAGTGCCTAAGCCAAGTATTGTCAAAGGCGAGCCTTGCCAAAAAGCTAAAATGCCAGATAGCTTCAAGCACCTGCTTTGGGGTGCTGGCTCTTCCAGATACCTCCAAAACCTGACAGTGATCCACACTTACCCTAAGGCAGCACTTAGCGATTGCATCCCCCACGTGATAGCTCTGGAGCTTTTCATGCTAAGCAGACTGCTGTCCTGTGCACAGTAGCAGCTCTCTGTCACTGGGGCCTCACAAAACACTGTGACCTTCATGGCCACCTTGTTCCACAGCCAGGTCCCATCCTGCACTTTGGACGTTAGTCTCTCTGGTGTGGATCTCAGCCAAAATGTTTCCAGAAGAAAAAAAGACTAAAAGGAGTTCAACATAACATTTGTACTATCATCTCTCAGCTCGAAGAATTCCAGCTGAACAACAGAGGCTTATCCATCACTTTTTAAGGCTACAGCTACAGTCTTAATTGTACAGCTATCTCATGTAATGCACAGTTGGTCTTTCTGCAAGCAAGCACAGTAATCATCGCTTACGTCTTCTAGCTAATGGCTTTGGATCAAAACTGCCTGAGTCCCCAGGAAGACTGGAGTGATTGCTGGTATGTGAGATGGCAATTCTTCATGGCTTGGAGCTTCCTGGGACAGCAACAGGCTCTCATCAGCTTCTTACAAATCACTCCAAAGTGGACAATACACCCAAGTCTCTCATCAGCCCAAAGATAAACACCGGTGCCATTCCTGACAAGCTAGCAGGATCACTGACCTGGGTTGTGCTAATGACTAGCTGAGATGACAACAACAATCCCATCTGTCCTTACATGTGTAATGCCACAGAAACTGCACAACCTGCCCTTACTCTCGCTGTACTTATCCACATTAAACTACTACTTTATGAGCAAAGAACTCATTGTAAGACTTAAACTATTATGCTTGGGCAGGCAGGAATCAGTTTCAGATGGTGAACATTGGCAAAAATATTTATAACAACGGCTTCACTTTTTCTGGCCAGGTCAATTTTTGTTTTTTGTTTGTTTTTACATCAGTAGGAGAGACAGGGATACTCACTGGACCAATACATTACTGATTTCCCATTGAAACGGCAGCTAGAGCGCTCACTGTCAGTTGTGAAGCAGCACGTTAGGCTTATCTTGATGTAATATTTTTTTCATCTCATATTTTTGCATATACGTAGTCTTCTATTCACTATTGAAACACCATATGGTGGTAATATATGCTAACACAGGCACAGTGACAGCGTCCACAAGCCTGTCATTGAGCAAAAGTTGACAACATTAGGCTGAGAAAATTCTAAGTGCTTCAAGCCACAGTATGTACGTCATTTAATTGCATTTTACTGTGATGCAAAGAAGTCTGACTCAAGGAAGGAACTTCCTTGTAATGAAACAGCAACAGCCTGGAGTAATTTACAGTTATGTGAATAGCCTTAGGAAGAGTCTGTCAATTCTTAACTTTCAGATACAGGCTGGGTTTGGATTATTTGTATTGTTTTTTGTTAGCCCAGGCAGCTTTAACATACAGAAAGAAACAACGCATAGCAGCACCGCAGTCGTCTCTCAGAAGGTTCCAGACATGAAGGCAACAGGCAATCAATAAGAGAAAATATAGACACAGCCCCTTAAACTGTCCACTGATACATCTGCCTCTTCCTCTCATGGTTAATGGTTTTGAACTAGGAACATCTTGCAACAATCCTGAGCCATGTTCAGACAATAAATGTACCGTGTCTATTTATGCACTGGTAGCAGGGTCTAATGCAGAATCTGCATGGCCAGCTCTTGCTTCTCTGCAGGGCACCAGTTTCCTGCAGGCAGCCGTCTTCCTTGTACCCAAAGGCAGCTGGAGGTAGCCCTGCCCTGCCTTTGGGCTGGTGAGAAGGGCTCCAGGGAGAGGCCCTCTCTCCCCCATAGGACAGAGCCCTGTAAGGACAGGGCAGAACAGCAAATGACAGAACTATCCCAGAATGTCACAGATGTGGGTTCGAAGCCCTGCTTTTCAATGGGCTGCACGGTTTCTCTGTGCTTCAGCTCTTCGTTTGTACAACAGAGGAAGAATCAAATCTCTCCTTCCTTATGGCATTATTAGGATAAATGCGTGCAATCAGCAAGGGTGTAGGCAAACTGGCACCAGGAAGAAAACAAGATAAACCTGTGAAGGCCATACTTCAAATGCCAGGGCTCCCTAGCAAGTTTTAGCCCTCACCCTTCCAATGCTTTCAGAAACTGCACCAACCGCAGAAGCTAGCAGCCCACCTCTTTTGGAGAGCACAACACAACAGGCACCCACGTCAGCAGGGTCGATGCCAGCCCTTCAGTGGTCTCTGGACAGATTCGAGCTGAGAGGCAATGCTCTCCCTGCTGCATGCAACACCCACACCGCAGCCATCTCTCCCGCTGCACTGGGGACAGGCTGGGGCAGCGCAGTCCCCAGCGACACAGTGCCACGCAGGTGCTCCTCTGAGTTGCTGCGCTGTTCCCTTGGCTCTGAGCTATTTCCTTTCCCTAACTGGGAGGGAAACGCAGCTGGTTCCTAGCGTGTGCAGAAGAGAAATAGGCAACACAAAAGGAACAGACACCATCAAGAGCGGAGCAAAGGAAGCCTCATTTCCTATGGACTTGTATCTTGCATCTTGAGCAGGCTCTGATCCTTCCTGCTCTCCTTCCTCACCTCTCCTGACCACCCCTCCTGCTTCCCTTCTCCTCCTAGAATTAGCCTTGGCACTTGATCTGTGTGTATCAGCCAAGCAATCTGCCTTTCAGGCTGGGGATTCTGGTTACAGGATCCCTGGAAGAGCAAAAGTTCAGGCTGCAGCAATGGCCTGGAGCTTGCTGTGCCTGCATGGGCCCAGCCCAGGGGCCACGCTGAGGACACCAAGCTCCTCGATGCAGCGCCGGGGGACACAGCCTGCTCCCTCCTCCGCTGCCACTCAGGTTGTGTGCGTGTACCCATCTCAGACCCATCCGAAAGCAGCCACTGGATTCAATCCACACATCGGGAGGAGCCAACCGGCACACACCGATGGGTGCTGGGTGGGAGAACTAATCGACTGCGCCTTCATTCCCTGATGTGCCAGCTATTTCCTTGCACTGCGGGAAGGTGGCTGCTGCACACGTGGAGGATCACTGAAATGTGCCATAGGGTTAAGTTCAGCTTCCTAAAATTCCTTCCAGTAGGGAAAAGAGCCTCCCACTTCTGAAGTGCCTGTGGGATAAGCGATGCTACAGGTCCAGGGCACTGCAGCTTCCTGAGGGTTTGAGTCCTTCAGGATTTACCCGCAAGACGATGCAGGAAGATCACAGAGCAGCAGCTGAGTATCAAGCAACACCCTCCAACAGAAGAACCGCCTCTGCCTGGTTCACACACTCCAGGACAGACACAGATGTGCCGCCCCACACCTGAGACCCCTCTCTGTGCCTCATAGAGGAGATGACCCCACGGACTCTCTGTCCATCTACCTGCACGTGCTCCAAGAGGAGGATAAATGGGTGACATGCTCTGCCCTCAGCTCCTCTGCTGACCCATGCGCAAACCAAGTCGTCTCATCTCCCTCGCTGTAAAGGAGCAAGAACGCTTCTGCATTTCACCGCGCTGTCATGGTGGTAAACCCGATGTCACCAAAGCAATCAGCTGCATCAACCCATGCAAGCAGCATGCGTCCCAGCGCCATGAAGGTCTGTGCCCCAGGGTAGCTGTGCTTTGCTGGACACGTGGACAGCTCGTGAGGGGCGCTGGGTCCCTTTGAGATGAGTGCCAAACTGCATCGAGTGCCAAAAACTGAGGATGGGGAAATGATGACAGGCTTCCGGAGCTGACGGTGTACAGCAGCCCGGTCCCATTGTGGGGGAAAAGATAGAAAACAAAATATAACAATAGGTAGAAGGCCTTGAACGCCTTTAGAAAGTAAGAGCCCAGCTCTTACCCACTCAAAACAAAACAATCAGAAATGCAGAAGGAAAAAAAGACCAAATTATGAGGTACTATTTGCTTTTTTATCACTGTTCCCAAAGTAAATGTTTGTCTTTATCCACACACAAATTTGAGATGCCTGCACAGATTTTAAAGTCCAATATATCCAACACAAGTCATCACCTAAAGCTGGAGCCAAGCACGTAGGCAGAAAACCCAAATGGATGCAAAAAAAAAAGAAAAGGGGAAAGGGAAAAGCAAACCTTCCCAAGATTTCTGTGAATTTAGTTATGCACCAGAAAAAAAGAAAAGCAGGAGTAGCAGTGTTTTATTTTCACTCTGATGATAGTGTAACAGAAAGAAATAATACCCTGCAAAGGTCACTCTTATCCTGCTCATCTGTGAGGAGCTGATAATCTGGGATCCCAGAAAAATTTCTCTAAAAATCTTCCTGGACGCGCTCTTATCGAAAGGATTATGGTTTAATACAGACCAGCAGATGCAACAGATTCAAGCATCTGCTAATCAGAGCAGCGGCAGCCTGCTGCATGTGCCGGCCGAGCTGCTGAGCGCAGGAAGGTTCCCCTCCTTGTTCAGATACCCAGACCCCACTGTGCGTGAGAGCATCTGCAGGTGGCACCTCTCAGCTCACACGTGCGTGGCTGAGCATCCCAGGCTTGTGCACGCTCCTCTGCCTACAGGCGTGTAGGGACAGCGTGACAGACGTGTCCCACCAGCAGCAGCGCTCCTGGAAAGCTTTCACCATGGGACCAGCTCAGCCAACACTGTCACTCTGTTTTGGGGACAGGAAGCATGGCAGGAAGGGGGTTTCCTGGATGCAGAGGGTTTGCATCTCGACTGCTGGGAGGAGCCCACAGAACTGGCTCCAGATGGGACGCTTCCTTTCCTACTTCTGTAATCTACACGGATTCTGCAAACAGTACAAAGGCAGTGTGCCGCAGCCAGCAGTGGGAGTGCAGCTCTCAGAGGTGACCCCGTCACTAAAATAGCTCATGCAGTTCCCAGGGCCTGTCAACACAGCAGAAGTGTCACAGCCGCTGAACGCAGCCCCGCAGTGACCCTGCACGAGCCCGATGGTGCCCTTGCAGCACTGCCGTCAGCCCCAGGCTCAACGGTGAGATGCCATCGTCCCTCTGCGTCCACACATGAGCCATCCAAGTCAGGAGGGAAATGCTGGCAACTCTCAGCCTTCATGGAAAATTCTGCATGGCATATGGTCCTACTAAAAGGCACAGGCAGCTCCACCACCATCAGCATTTTAGGACGGTTCAAATCGGCTTATTCCCAACGAGCCTTTCTGCCCTACAACCAAAGAGACTGAAAAGCCCACATCAAGCAAGATGCACCTAGCTCAAGCGAACAAATACGGAGAGCAACCTGCCGCTGGAGAAGCCCCGCTGCGAGGTACCATGGGGTGCTGCTGGAACCAGAAGCCTCTTTGGCACAGCTGCACAGATGTCCACAGCTCAGATGTGCTCCGACCAGCAGAAAGCAGCCTGGGTCATTTTATTTATCCCAAATATAATATTTGAAGACAGCAGCTTAGCCCTCAGCCTCAGCTCAGATAACATTGAAATAGACTTGGCAACTTCCTGAACACCTGAAAAAGCCAAATCCCACCGAGCCCCATAATTCAGGAACCACAAAATCTTTGCCACTCAAAAGCTACAAGAGGGGGCAACTAATTCAGTACTTGTCAAATAGATCTTAATTTTCTTAAGCCCCTAAATTTTCTTTCTTCAAAGACAGAAAATCACTCCTGACAACTGCACTGGTAGCAAATATTCTGTGGACCATGCCTGCCTGCAAAATCTTTTCCGTGTGTACCAACGTAACAATCCAGGCTCAGTCCAATAACAGAAATCAGACTCTGAGTCTGGACTAGCAAATTTGCAAGGATTGTTTTGAAGAGAGCTGTAGCAGTCTTTTTTTTACAGAGTCCATATGCCAGTCCCACAGCCTACACCAAGAGCAATCACAGGGCTTTTTCCCCAGCTTTGATGCTGGGGAATGCTCTGCTCTGTGCTGCCTGGGAAGCTTCATTCATGGCTGGAGATCCAGCCCCATGTAAACAAAGATAAAAACCCCAAACCCTTGGCTGTGCATTCCTGGCCCAGATAGAAATGGGGCACTAAAATTAGACATGCACATGAAAGGGTGCTCCTAGGAGTGTTCAGTGCTGAGCATTTTGCCTTGTTTTGTGGTTTCCAACCCTCTCCCATCACCCTGCAAGAAAAAAAGTCCATTGCCTTTTCACTGCTTCTGAAATCCCCAACTGGTTGTCAAAAGGAGAGATGGAAAAACAACCAACGCTGTCACACATTTAAATCCCTTTTAAAATCCAGTCACTAGAAGACATTATTTCCCAGTATGTTTGGAACTTAATGAAAACGTACCACTGATTTTTAATTTAATTTTATTTTATTTACTTTTTTATTGCTGTGCAGCTCACACTGAGAACGAGCTTCTTCTCCTTCAAAATACCACTCTTCTAGGCTGATAGTGCGGGCTAGTGGCAGATATCAAGTACCAGAGGCAATGATACAGAGCAGGGATGCAGTCACGAATCCTTCGACAGCTCACCCAACTCTGCCTTCATTTCCCCCATCTCTTGGATGAAAAAAATAACTTGTTTTTCTTTTTTTAGTATTTGTACAACCACATCACCTAAAGGACTTCAACTCAGACTGAGGTTTCATTTCGCTAGATGCCGTACACATGGGCAGGAGGCAAATCACACTGCAGTAGCTGCTGAGCTACACAGACAGATGAGACTTTGAGAGGACGCGAAGCAGAAATGCTGCATTCATGGACATTTTGCAAAGTGGTGGTACTGGAGTGAGCAGGTCTCCTGAGTCCCCTTTGGATCAAGCTGTACACACGTAGACTTGATCTTGACCATCAAAGCTTGTTTGTTTTTTTTCTTTTTTTTCTCTATTCACAAAGTATATAAATTATGGTGACCTGGTATTTGCTTTTTTTTAAAAAAAGCTAATTACCATTATCTGGTACAACTCCCACAGAACTCTATTTTGGCAAACAGACAATCTCCAGGAAACTCAGGATAAAACTCAGGAGTTTCAGAAGGTAGGTGTCTGATTCCAAACAAAGCAATCAGCATTCAATACATAATTCACAGCAGGGACAAAAAATCCTCAGCTTTCATATGCTGCTATTTCCAGTATTTCATTTTCACAGCCTCTGCTGGAAGCTTTCTCTCCAGAGTCACAAA